>BDSI01000041.1:447500-537918 GCA_003117195.1 Eudorina sp. 2006-703-Eu-15
ATTAAGTCATAACATCATACTCCCTTACCCGTATTCCGCCAACCTTGTGATGTGAACGTTATAGCATCGGACATTACCAACGACGGTTACACCCATCTGCCATCTGTTTACAGTGATGCCAACCACCAATTACTATTATACTCCTCTATACACAGTGCGACCCCAATGTGTTACACTGATTGCAACCACCAATCAGATCGCCACATACCCATAAACGCTCCGTTTTTGCCCAAATAAAATCTGACATTCCTCTCACCTCCAAATGGACGTTGAGATGATGTGCAACCGCTCACGTCACTTAGCACCTACCACAGCAGGACGACAGCATAACACAGGCGTTACTCGTCAGTCACAATAGTTGGAGAATAGTCATGTCATGCAGCCTTCACAAATTAATTCATAACATTATATTCCCTTACCCGTTTCCTACCAAATGTATTTGTGCCATCTGTGTTAACTGCACAATACAGTGCTAAACAATCATATCAGCCCGCACGACCCTATAACAATGGGCGCGACTAACGGTGAACAGCCGAGTGCCTCTGCTTAAACTGAATACCTTAACAAAATAAATCACGGCGTATCCATATATATTCCGTTTGAATTGATTCAAAATCGAACTGTTGCGATGCAATGCATACTGAACAGTTATATTATGTCCTGGGTACGGACAACCTCACGACGTGAACGTTATAGCATTGGACACGACCAACAACGGTTACACCCGCCTGCTTTCTTCTTACACTGATTGCAACCACCAAATAAATCGCCACATACCCATAAACGCTCCGTTTTTGCCCAAATAAAATCTGACATTCCTCTCACCTCCAAATAAATGGACGTTGAGATGATGTGCAACCGCTCACGTCACTTAACACCTACCACAGGAAGAGGACAGCATAACACAGGCGTTACTCGTCAGTTACAATAGTTGGAGAATAGTCATGTCATGCAGCCTTCACAAATTAATTCATAACATTATATTCCCTTACCCGTTTTCTACCAAATTTATTTGTGGCGCCTGTGTAAACTGCACACTACAGTGCTAAACAATTATATGGGCCCGCACGACCCTATAACGTGACCCTATAACAATGGGCGCGACTAACGGTGAACAGTCGAGTGCCTCTGCTTAAACTGAATACCTTAACAAAATAGATCACGGCGTATCCATATATATTCCGTTTGAATTGATCCAAAATCGAACTGTTGCGATGCAATGCATACTGAACAGTTATATTATGTCCTGGGTACGGACAACCTCACGACGTGAACGTTATAGCATTGGACACGACCAACAACGGTTACACCCGCCTGCTTTCTTCTTACACTGATTGCAACCACCAAATAAATCGCCACATACCCATAAACGCTCCGTTTTTGCCCAAATAAAATCTGACATTCCTCTCACCTCCAAATGGACGTTGAGATGATGTGCAACCGCTCACGTCACTTAACACCTACCACAGGAAGAGGACAGCATAACACAGGCGTTACTCGTCAGTTACAATAGTTGGAGAATAGTCATGTCATGCAGCCTTCACAAATTAATTCATAACATTATATTCCCTTACCCGTTTTCTACCAAATTTATTTGTGGCGCCTGTGTAAACTGCACACTACAGTGCTAAACAATTATATGGGCCCGCACGACCCTATAACGTGACCCTATAACAATGGGCGCGACTAACGGTGAACAGTCGAGTGCCTCTGCTTAAACTGAATACCTTAACAAAATAGATCACGGCGTATCCATATATATTCCGTTTGAATTGATCCAAAATCGAACTGTTGCGATGCAATGCATACTGAACAGTTATATTATGTCCTGGGTACGGACAACCTCGCGACGTGAACGTTACAGCATCGGACACGACAAATAACGGTTACACCCGCCTGCTTTCTTCTTACACTGATTGCAACCACCAATTAAATCGCCACATACCCATAAATGCTCCGTTTCTGCCCAAATAAAATCTGACATTCCTCTCACCTCCAAATGCACGTTGAGATGATGTGCAACCGCTCACGTCACTTAGCACCTACCACAGCAGGACGACAGCATAACACAGGCGTTACTCGTCAGTTACAATAGTTGGAGAATAGTCATGTCATGCAGCCTTCACAAATTAATTCATAACATTATATTCCCTTACCCGTTTCCTACCAAATGTATTTGTGCCATCTGTGTTAACTGCACAATACAGTGCTAAACAATCATATCAGCCCGCACGACCCTATAACAATGGGCGCGACTAACGGTGAACAGCCGAGTGCCTCTGCTTAAACTGAATACCTTAACAAAATAAATCACGGCGTATCCATATATATTCCGTTTGAATTGATCCAAAATCGAACTGTTGCGATGCAATGCATACTGAACAGTTATATTATGTCCTGGGTACGGACAACCTCACGACGTGAACGTTATAGCATTGGACACGACCAACAACGGTTACACCCGCCTGCTTTCTTCTTACACTGATTGCAACCACCAAATAAATCGCCACATACCCATAAATGCTCCGTTTTTGCCCAAATAAAATCTGACATTCCTCTCACCTCCAAATGGACGTTGAGATGATGTGCAACCGCTCACGTCACTTAACACCTACCACAGGAAGAGGACAGCATAACACAGGCGTTACTCGTCAGTTACAATAGTTGGAGAATAGTCATGTCATGCAGCCTTCACAAATTAATTCATAACATTATATTCCCTTACCCGTTTTCTACCAAATTTATTTGTGGCGCCTGTGTAAACTGCACACTACAGTGCTAAACAATTATATGGGCCCGCACGACCCTATAACGTGACCCTATAACAATGGGCGCGACTAACGGTGAACAGTCGAGTGCCTCTGCTTAAACTGAATACCTTAACAAAATAGATCACGGCGTATCCATATATATTCCGTTTGAATTGATCCAAAATCGAACTGTTGCGATGCAATGCATACTGAACAGTTATATTATGTCCTGGGTACGGACAACCTCACGACGTGAACGTTATAGCATTGGACACGACCAACAACGGTTACACCCGGGTTACACCCGGGTTACACCCAGCAACCGGGCCAAGGCCCTGGTGTGGCGGCTGCACCATGCACGGCTCCCGTGCGGCCTGTACCTAGCAACCAAAGGCCGGCCAGACCGCGCCGCCTGCAGCCACCCACCCTGCCAACAGCCACAGCAGCAGCCACAGCAGCAGCCACAGCAGCAGCAGCCACGGCGATGGCGGCCAGAACCGTGCCTGGACAGCTTGACCCACATCTTTGTGGCCTGCCCGGCGTACCAGGGTGCTCGTGAGTGGCTGGTGGCTCTCTGGGGGGCCATCACCGGGGGCCCGGCCCCCAATGATGAGCGTTGAACTGCTGCTGGGAGACTGGGCCGCCGCCTGGGGCCAGTACCCAACCAGCCCGGGCCTGCAAACCCTCTGGACCGCCCTTCGGGCCACCTGGCTGTGGGCCGTCTGGTGCCACCACCAAGCTGCTGACACCGAGCCCTGCCCCTCCGAAGCGGTCGTCACCCAGGTGGTCAGCGAGCTCCAACGGCTCATGTGGGCGCATTTCCGGATGGCAGCGTTGCCCGACGACACCATGGCTGGGTTGCCACTCTCACACATCACCGCCCAGCTGAAGACAGCTCCGCTGGACGCCTTCGAAGCCTCATGGGCGCATGAAGGTGTCCTGTGCTCTGTCGAGCGTGCCGAAGGGCAGGCGCCCAGGCTGCGGGTCCATCTGTCCCTGGCCCACCCTGTGCCAGCCCCACAGGCCGACGCCGCAGTAATGTCAGATTAGTTTCCGCTCGCAGCTACAGCTACAGCATCAGCTCAGCCCAGCTCAGGGGGGTTTGTTGTGTGAGCAGTTTCCGGTTTGTGTAGGGCAGTAGTGAAAGGGGGTTTCAGTTCGGCTTTGTGGGGGGGCCTCGAGGGTGCTGGGGTCTAGGGGGGCCAGTGTTGTAGGGGTGAGGGCCTCCAGTGTTGGGTTGGCGAGGGAGGGGTGTGCCTGCTTGCTGCGCCCCGCAGGGTACCAGCCCTGGACGTTTCCCTTGCTCGTGGCGTGCTCGTGCTCTGCCGGGCCGGCGTCTGTTGGCGTGGCTGGCAGAGCGGCGCCCTGTTGTGCGGCCCTGCGGTGTGCTCGTGCTTGAGACCCTACCGCGCGGCACCCGGGTTCGGCCGTGACGTGCTTGGCGCCTTGGTGTGCTCGTGCCCTGGCCTCCTATGCCTTGGGCGGCACCTCGGTGCTTGTGGGTTCGTGCGAGCCTGGGGGGTCTGTTTCTTGGGGGTGGGGGGTTTGGGTTCCTTCTGTTGGGCGGTCTGGTGTGTCTCCTTCTGTTGGGCGTTCCGGTGTTCTCTGGGGCTGCTGCAGGTTGTTGCTTCCGTTGTTTGCTTTGTGTCTTCTGTGGCTGCTGCAGTTGGGTGTTGCCCTGCTTCTTTGGGTAGTGTTTGCCTCGTTGCTGTGTTCTGGTTTTGTAGCTGTTTTTCTTTTCTTTTTTTTGTTTTTTGTTGTTTGTTGGTGGGTGGGTCGTCTTTGGCCTTCTGTCTCGCCTGGTGGCCTGGAGTAGGAGGTGCGGCCTTGTTGTGCCGTTTTGCCGCTTTGGGAGCTTTTCTCTCCCTCTGCCGCCCTGTCCCTGTCCCCGTCCTGTCTGTGAGGTTGGCGTTGCTTGGTTCCCTTTCCTTCTGGTTGGTGTCTCTGGGGCTCGGTTGCGGTGTGGTGGTCTTTGCTTGCCGTCTGGCCTTCTTCCCGGCTTGCTGCTTGGTCTGCTTCCGTCCCTTTGTCCTTGTAACGTCCCTCTCAGAAAAAAAAAAAAAACACCCGCCTGCTTTCTTCTTACACTGATTGCAACCACCAAATAAATCGCCACATACCCATAAATGCTCCGTTTTTGCCCAAATAAAATCTGACATTCCTCTCACCTCCAAATGGACGTTGAGATGATGTGCAACCGCTCACGTCACTTAACACCTACCACAGGAAGAGGACAGCATAACACAGGCGTTACTCGTCAGTTACAATAGTTGGAGAATAGTCATGTCATGCAGCCTTCACAAATTAATTCATAACATTATATTCCCTTACCCGTTTTCTACCAAATTTATTTGTGGCGCCTGTGTAAACTGCACACTACAGTGCTAAACAATTATATGGGCCCGCACGACCCTATAACGTGACCCTATAACAATGGGCGCGACTAACGGTGAACAGTCGAGTGCCTCTGCTTAAACTGAATACCTTAACAAAATAGATCACGGCGTATCCATATATATTCCGTTTGAATTGATCCAAAATCGAACTGTTGCGATGCAATGCATACTGAACAGTTATATTATGTCCTGGGTTTTTTTTTTTTTTTCTGAGAGGGACGTTACAAGGACAAAGGGACGGAAGCAGGCCAAGCAGCAAGCCGGGAAGAAGGCCAGACGGCAAGCAAAGACCACCACACCGCAACCGAGCCCCAGAGGCACCAACCAGAAGGAAAGGGAACCAAGCAACGCCAACCTCACAGACAGGACGGGGACAGGGACAGGGCGGCAGAGGGAGAGAAAAGCTCCCAAAGCGGCAAAACGGCACAACAAGGCCGCACCTCCTACTCCAGGCCAACAGGCGAGACGGAAGGCCAAAGACGACCCACCCACCAACAAACAACAAAAAACAAAAAAAAGAAAAGAAAAACAGCTACAAAACCAGAACACAGCAACGAGGCAAACACTACCCAAAGAAGCAGGGCAACACCCAACTGCAGCAGCCACAGAAGACACAAAGCAAACAACGGAAGCAACAACCTGCAGCAGCCCCAGAGAACACCGGAACTCCCAACAGAAGGAGACACACCAGACCGCCCAACAGAAGGAACCCAAACCCCCCACCCCCCAAAAACAGACCCCCCAGGCGCGCACGAACCCAAAAGCACCGAGGTGCCGCCCAAGGCACAGGAGGCCAGGGCACGAGCACACCAAGGCGCCAAGCACGTCACGGCCGAACCCGGGTGCCCTCAAGCATGAGCACACCGCAGGGCCGCACAACAGGGCGCCGCTCTGCCAGCCACGCCAACAGACGCCGGCCCGGCAGAGCACGAGCACGCCACGAGCAACGGAAACGTCCAGGGCTGGTACCCTGCGGGGCGCAGCAAGCAGGCACGCCCCTCCCTCGCCAACCCAACACTGGAGGCCCTCACCCCTACAACACTGGCACCCCTAGACCCCAGCACCCTCGAGGCCCCCCCACAAAGCCGAACTGAAACCCCCTTTCACTTCTGCCCTACACAAACCGGAAACGGTTCACACAACAAACCCCCCTGAGCTGGGCTGAGCTGATGCTGATGCTGTAGCTGTAGCCGCGAGCTGAAACTAATCTGACATGACTGCGGCGGCAGCCTGTGGGGCTGGCACAGGGTGGGCCAGGGACAGATGGACCCGCAGCCTGGGCGCCTGCCCTTCGGCACGCTCGACAGAGCACAGGACACCTTCATGCGCCCATGAGGCTTCGAAGGCGTCCAGCGGAGCTGTCTTCAGCTGGGCGGTGATGTGTGAGAGTGGCAACCCAGCCATGGTGTCGTCGGGCAACGCTGCCATCCGGAAATGCGCCCACATGAGCCGTTGGAGCTCGCTGACCACCTGGGTGACGACCGCTTCGGAGGGGCAGGGCTCGGTGTCAGCAGCTTGGTGGTGGCACCAGACGGCCCACAGCCAGGTGGCCCGAAGGGCGGTCCAGAGGGTTTGCAGGCCCGGGCTGGTTGGGTACTGGCCCCAGGCGGCGGCCCAGTCTCCCAGCAGCAGTTCAACGCTCATCATTGGGGGCCGGGCCCCCGGTGATGGCCCCCCAGAGAGCCACCAGCCACTCACGAGCACCCTTGTACGCCGGGCAGGCCACAAAGATGTGGGTCAAGCTGTCCATGCACGGTTCTGGCCGCCATCGCCGCGGCTGCTGCTGCTGTGGCTGCTGCTGTGGCTGTTGGCAGGGTGGGTGGCTGCAGGCGGCGCGGTCCGGCCGGCCTTTGGTTGCGAGGTACAGGCCGCACGGGAGCCGTGCATGGTGCAGCCGCCACACCAGGGCCTTGGCCCGGTTGCTGGCCGGGCTGTCCCACAGCCGCTGCCAGGTCTTGTGCTTCTGGGCCGCCGTGGGTGCACCCAAGCCCGGCGGGTCTGGCGGTTCAGGCGGGTCAGGTGGGTCTGGCAGGTCAGGTGGGTCCGGCGGGGCGGGTGGGTCCACGGGGGCCAGCTGATCTGGTAGGTCCGGCGGGCTCCCTTGCAGCGGCCCTGCGGGGTGGTGGTTGATGAAGGTAGATGGCCCAGCTGTCGAGGGGCCTTCCCCTGGGTCCCCCCGGCTGTGAGGGCGCCGCTGAGTTGCCGGCAGCTGAGTGACACTGGCTGTGAACGGGGAGAGTGGGTTGCAACGTGGCCGCATCCAGGCTGCAGGCTGGACTGGGTGCATCCTGAACCAGCTGCTATGGCTGGGGGCCCGATTGGCTGCATGCTGCCGTCTCCATTCCTCCTCCAGGACCGTGAGTGCACTGCGATTACCCGGGAGTGTAGGCCACGCAGCGGGCGTCAGGGGTCCTGGGCCGTGGTCTCCCAAAGTCAGGCGTGCAGCTGTGAGACGGCGGCGGGTTTCGCAGACTGTGTAGTTTTTTTTTTTTTTTTTTTCTGAGAGGGACGTTACAAGGACAAAGGGACGGAAGCAGACCAAGCAGCAAGCCGGGAAGAAGGCCAGACGGCAAGCAAAGACCACCACACCGCAACCGAGCCCCAGAGGCACCAACCAGAAGGAAAGGGAACCAAGCAACGCCAACCTCACAGACAGGACGGGGACAGGGACAGGGCGGCATGGCCATGACTGAGGGGGTGGCACTGCACCTCACTCCAGGGGCCCAGGAGCTGGTTCTCGGTTGGCCACAAGGCCGGCCGCTCAGCCGGTGGGGCAGCCTGGTACTCCAGCCGCTCCGCCAGGGACCAGAAGCGGCGCGGCTTTTTGCCTGGCAGGACACATGCCGCCAGCCACACTTCAGGGGCCGCTGGCCCGGCCGCTGTTGGTTCAGGGGTGACGAGGCGGCCGCTGGGCAGGGCAGCCAGTAGAGCTCCGGACGGGCTGCGGACCCAGTTGCTGTCCAGTGACACTTGCCAATTTGCTGCTTCAGGAAGTTCTGCGGTGAGGAGGCCACCTGGCAGGAGCTGGTGCCAGTCTGGAGGCACGGCGGCCAGCACAGCCTGCAGTTGGGGGTCACGCTGGGCCAGGGCTGGGGCTGCACGCAGGGCTGCCACGGTGCACGGTGCGTCGATGGGTCCGCCCTCAGGCATACCGGGGGGCTGGAATGGCTGTCCTGTCACTGGGTCCCGAAGGGCTGCATTGTAGTATAGCGGCTCATGCAGCAGCGCCCGCGCGTCAGTGCCCTCAGGGTAAGGCAGCCGGCAGGGCTGTGAGGCCCGGAAGGATGTCACCAGGCTGGCCAGGTACGGAGGCAGGTTTGCCGGTGGGTCCACCGTCCCATACACCCAACCCCAGCCGGCGGTCCCCCGGGGGGCCCAGTTAGCGAAGAGGGAGCGCATGATCAGCTTCCAGGGCTGCCGGCCTGGTTGGGCTAACTGCGCCAGGGTCTTGCCATGCAGCGCTGCAAGGAAGGAGTCAAGGTCAATGTGGCCAACCCCGCCACACTCGGGGGGCCATCACCGGGGGGCCCGGCCCCCCAATGATGAGCGTTGAACTGCTGCTGGGAGACTGGGCCGCCGCCTGGGGCCAGTACCCAACCAGCCCGGGCCTGCAAACCCTCTGGACCGCCCTTCGGGCCACCTGGCTGTGGGCCGTCTGGTGCCACCACCAAGCCGCTGACACCGAGCCCTGCCCCTCTGAAGCGGTCGTCACCCAGGTGGTCAGCGAGCTCCAACGGCTCATGTGGGCGCATTTCCGGATGGCAGCGTTGCCCGACGACACCATGGCTGGCTTGCCACTCTCACACATCACCGCCCAGCTGAAGACAGCTCCGCTGGACGCCTTCGAAGCCTCGTGGGCGCATGAAGGTGTCCTGTGCTCTGTCGAGCGTGCCGAAGGGCAGGCGCCCAGGCTGCGGGTCCAGCTGTCCCTGGCCCACCCTGTGCCAGCCCCACAGGCTGCCGCCACAGTAATGTCAGAATAGTTTCAGCTCGCAGCTACAGCTACAGCATCAGCTCAGCCCAGCTCAGGGGGGTTTGTTGTGTGAGCCGTTTCCGGTTTGTGTAGGGCAGTAGTGAAAGGGGGTTTCAGTTCGGCTTTGTGTGGGGGCCTCGAGGGTGCTGGGGTCTAGGGGGGCCAGTGTTGTAGGGGTGAGGGCCTCCAGGGTTGGGTTGGCGAGGGAGGGGTGTGCCTGCTTGCTGCGCCCCGCAGGGTACCAGCCCTAGACGTTTCCCTTGCTCGTGGCGTGCTCGTGCTCTGCCGGGCCGGCGTCTGTTGGCGTGGCTGGTGGAGCGGCGCCCTGTTGTGCGGCCCTGCGGTGTGCTCGTGCTCGAGACCCTACCGAGCGGCACCCGGGTTCGGCCGTGACGTGCTTGGCGCCTTGGTGTGCTCGTGCCCTGGCCTCCTGTGCCTTGGGCGGCACCTCGTTGCTTTTGGGTTCGTGCGAGCCTGGGGGGTCTGTTTTTGGGGGGTGGGGGGTTGGGTTCCTTCGGTTGGGCGGTTGGGCCCTTCGGTGGGCAGGTTGTTGCTTCCGTTTGTTTGCTTTGTGTCTTCTGTGGCTGCTGCAGTTGGGTGTTGCCCTGCTTCTTTGGGTAGTGTTTGCCTCGTTGCTGTGTTCTGGTTTTGTAGCTGTTTTTCTTTTCTTTTTTTTTGTCTTTTGTTGTTTGTTGGTGGGTGGGTCGTCTTTGGCCTTCCGTCTCGCCTGTTGGCCTGGAGTAGGAGGTGCGGCCTTGTTGTGCCGTTTTGCCGCTTTGGGAGCTTTTCTCTCCCTCTGCCGCCCTGTCCCTGTCCCCGTCCTGTCTGTGAGGTTGGCGTTGCTTGGTTCCCTTTCCTTCTGGTTGGTGCCTCTGGGGCTCGGTTGCGGTGTGGTGGTCTTTGCTTGCCGTCTGGCCTTCTTCCCGGCTTGCTGCTTGGTCTGCTTCCGTCCCTTTGTCCTTGTAACGTCCCTCTCAGAAAAAAAAAAAAACTCGTGGTCTTGGTATGCCACCACTGGATCCGGCTTCAGCAGTGCACGACCATTGCACACCAGGGTAGCATCTTCAGGCAGCAACGACCAGGCTGTGAAGCCGTCGATGCACTTCCGCAGCGCTGCCAGCTGGGGTGGGGAGGGCTGGACAAAGGAGAAGTGGAAGGCAAGGGCATTGCCCAATACCTGCTTGGCCACGTGGACCCTGCCGACGAAGCTGAGGCCATGCCGCCGCCACACCTGCCCGACCGGTGATGGGTACGGACAACCTCGCGACGTGAACGTTTTAGCATCGGACGCGACCAACGACGGTTACACCCGCCTGCTAACTACTTACACTGATTGCAACCACCAAATAAATCACCACAGACCCATAAATGCTCCGTTTTTGCCCAAATAAAATCTGACATTCCTCTCACCTCCAAATAAATGGACGTTGAGATGATGTGCAACCGCTCACGTCACTTAGCACCTACCACAGCAGGACGACAGCATAACACAGGCGTTACTCGTTAGTTGCAATAGTTGGAGAATAGTCATGTCATGACAGCCTTCACAAATTAATTCACAACATTATATTCCCTTACCCGTTTTCTCCCAAATGTATTTGTGGCACCTGTGTAAACTGCACAATACAGTGCTAAACAATTATATGAGCCCGCACGACCCTATAACAATGGGCGCGACTAACGGTGAACAGCCGAGTGCATCTGCTTAAACTGTTTACCTTAACAAAATCAATCACGGCGTATCCATATATATTCCGTTTGAATTGATTCAAAATCGAACTGCTGCGATGCAATGCATACTGAACAGTTATATTATGTCCTGGGTACGGACAACCTCGCGACGTGAACGTTACAGCATCGGACACGATAAATAACGGTTACACCCGCCTGCTTTCTTCTTACACTGATTGCAACCATCAATTAAATCGCCACATACCCATAAATGCTCCGTTTTTGCCCAAATAAAATCTGATCCTTTCTGAGAGGGACGTTACAAGGACAAAGGGACGGAAGCAGACCAAGCAGCAAGCCGGGAAGAAGGCCAGACGGCAAGCAAAGACCACCACACCGCAACCGAGCCCCAGAGGCACCAGCCAGAAGGAAAGGGAACCAAGCAACGCCAACCTCACAGACAGGACGGGGACAGGGACAGGGCGGCAGAGGGAGAGAAAAGCTCCCAAAGCGGCAAAACGGCACAACAAGGCCGCACCTCCTACTCCAGGCCAACAGGCGAGACGGAAGGCCAAAGACGACCCACCCACCAACAAACAACAAAAAACAAAAAAAAGAAAAGAAAAACAGCTACAAAAACAGAACACAGCAACGAGGCAAACACTACCCAAAGAAGCAGGGCAACACCCAACTGCAGCAGCCACAGAAGACACAAAGCAAACAACGGAAGCAACAACCTGCAGCAGCCCCAGGGAACACCGGAACTCCCAACAGAAGGAGACACACCAGACCGCCCAACAGAAGGAACCCAAACCCCCCACCCCCCAAAAACAGACCCCCCAGGCTCGCACGAACCCAAAAGCACCGAGGTGCCGCCCAAGGCACAGGAGGCCAGGTCACGAGCACACCAAGGCGCCAAGCACGTCACGGCCGAACCCGGGTGCCGCTCAGTAGGGTCTCGAGCACGAGCACACCGCAGGGCCGCACAACAGGGCGCCGCTCCGCCAGCCACGCCAACAGACGCCGGCCCGGCAGAGCACGAGCACGCCACGAGCAAGGGAAACGTCCAGGGCTGGTACCCTGCGGGGCGCAGCAAGCAGGCACACCCCTCCCTCGCCAACCCAACCCTGGAGGCCCTCACCCCTACAACACTGGCCCCCCTAGACCCCAGCACCCTCGAGGCCCCCACACAAAGCCGAACTGAAACCCCCTTTCACTTCTGCCCTACACAAACCGGAAACGGCTCACACAACAAACCCCCCTGAGCTGGGCTGAGCTGATGCTGATGCTGTAGCTGTAGCTGCGAGCTGAAACTAATCTGACATTACTGCGGCGGCAGCCTGTGGGGCTGGCACAGGGTGGGCCAGGGACAGATGGACCCGCAGCCTGGGCGCCTGCCCTGCGGCACGCTCGACAGAGCACAGGACACCTTCATGCGCCCACGAGGCTTCGAAGGCGTCCAGCGGAGCTGTCTTCAGCTGGGCGGTGATGTGTGAGAGTGGCAACCCAGCCATGGTGTCGTCGGGCAACGCTGCCATCCGGAAATGTGCCCACATGAGCCGTTGGAGCTCGCTGACCACCTGGGTGACGACCGCTTCAGAGGGGCAGGGCTCGGTGTCAGCGGCTTGGTGGTGGCACCAGACGGCCCACAGCCAGGTGGCCCGAAGGGCGGTCCAGAGGGTTTGCAGGCCCGGGATGGTTGGGTACTGGCCCCAGGCGGCGGCCCAGTCTCCCAGCAGCAGTTCAACGCTCATCATTGGGGGGCCGGGCCCCCCGGTGATGGCCCCCCAGAGAGCCACCAGCCACTCACGAGCACCCTGGTACGCCGGGCAGGCCACAAAGATGTGGGTCAAGCTGTCCAGGCACGGTTTTTTTTTTTTTTTTTTTCTGAGAGGGACGTTACAAGGACAAAGGGACGGAAGCAGACCAAGCAGCAAGCCGGGAAGAAGGCCAGACGGCAAGCAAAGACCACCACACCGCAACCGAGCCCCAGAGGCACCAACCAGAAGGAAAGGGAACCAAGCAACGCCAACCTCACAGACAGGACGGGGACAGGGACAGGGCGGCAGAGGGAGAGAAAAGCTCCCAAAGCGGCAAAACGGCACAACAAGGCCGCACCTCCTACTCCAGGCCAACAGGCGAGACGGAAGGCCAAAGACGACCCACCCACCAACAAACAACAAAAGACAAAAAAAAAGAAAAGAAAAACAGCTACAAAACCAGAACACAGCAACGAGGCAAACACTACCCAAAGAAGCAGGGCAACACCCAACTGCAGCAGCCACAGAAGACACAAAGCAAACAAACGGAAGCAACAACCTGCAGCAGCCCCAGGGAACACCGGAACTCCCAACAGCTGTAGCTGTAGCTGCGAGCTGAAACTAATCTGACATTACTGCGGCGGCAGCCTGTGGGGCTGGCACAGGGTGGGCCAGGGACAGATGGACCCGCAGCCTGGGTGCCTGCCCTTCGGCACGCTCGACAGAGCACAGGACACCTTCATGCGCCCACGAGGCTTCGAAGGCGTCCAGCGGAGCTGTCTTCAGCTGGGCGGTGATGTGTGAGAGTGGCAACCCAGCCATGGTGTCGTCGGGCAACGCTGCCATCCGGAAATGCGCCCACATGAGCCGTTGGAGCTCGCTGACCACCTGGGTGACGACCGCTTCAGAGGGGCAGGGCTCGGTGTCAGCGGCTTGGTGGTGGCACCAGACGGCCCACAGCCAGGTGGCCCGAAGGGCGGTCCAGAGGGTTTGCAGGCCCGGGATGGTTGGGTACTGGCCCCAGGCGGCGGCCCAGTCTCCCAGCAGCAGTTCAACGCTCATCATTGGGGGGCCGGGCCCCCGGTGATGGCCCCCCAGAGAGCCACCAGCCACTCACGAGCACCCTGGTACGCCGGGCAGGCCACAAAGATGTGGGTCAAGCTGTCCAGGCACGGTTCTGGCCGCCATCGCCGTGGCTGCTGCTGCTGTGGCTGCTGCTGTGGCTGCTGCTGTGGCTGTTGGCAGGGTGGGTGGCTGCAGGCGGCGCGGTCTGGCCGGCCTTTGGTTGCTAGGTACAGGCCGCACGGGAGCCGTGCATGGTGCAGCCGCCACACCAAGGCCTTGGCCCGGTTGCTGGCCGGGCTGTCCCACAGCCGCTGCCAGGTCTTGTGCTTCTGGGCCGCCGTGGGTGCACCCAAGCCCGGCGGGTCTGGCGGTTCAGGCGGGTCAGGTGGGTCTGGCAGGTCAGGTGGGTCCGGCGGGGCGGGTGGGTCCACGGGGGCCAGCTGATCTGGTAGGTCCGGCGGGCTCCCTTGCAGCGGCCCTGCGGGGTGGTGGTTGATGAAGGTAGATGGCCCAGCTGTCGAGGGGCCTGCCCCTGGGTCCCCCGGCTGTGAGGACGCCGCTGAGTTGCCGGCAGCTGAGTGACACTGGCTGTGAACGGGGAGAGTGGGTTGCAACGTGGCCGCATCCAGGCTGCAGGCTGGACTGGGTGCATCCTGAACCAGCTGCTATGGCTGGGGGCCCGGTTGGCTGCATGCTGCCGTCTCCATTCCTCCTCCAGGACTGTGAGTGCACTGCGATTACCCGGGAGTGTAGGCCACGCAGCGGGCGTCAGGGGTCCTGGGCCGTGGTCTCCCAAAGCCAGGCGTGCAGCTGTGAGACGGCGGCGAGTTTCGCAGACTGTGTAGTGTACCAGTGGCAGGGCGCCGTGGCCATGACTGAGGGGGTGGCACTGCACCTCGCTCCAGGGGCCCAGGAGCTGGTTCTCGGTTAGCCACAAGGCCGGCCGCTCAGCCGGTGGGGCAGCCTGGTACGCCAGCCGCCCCGCCAGGGACCAGAAGCGGCGCGGCTTTTTGCCTGGTAGGACACAGGCCGCCAGCCACGCTTCAGGGGCCGCTGCCCCGGCCGCTGTTGGTTCAGGGGTGACGAGGCGGCCGCTGGGCAGGGCAGCCAGTAGAGCTCCGGACGGGCTGCGGACCCAGTTGCTGTCCAGTGACACTTGCCAATTTGCTGCTTCAGGAAGTTCTGCGGTCAGGAGGCCACCTGGCAGGAGCTGGTGCCAGTCTGGAGGCACGGCAGCCAGCACAGCCTGCAGTTGGGGGTCACGCTGGGCCAGGGCTGGGGCTGCACGCAGGGCTTCTGGTTTTGTAGCTGTTTTTCTTTTCTTTTTTTTGTCTTTTGTTGTTTGTTGGTGGGTGGGTCGTCTTTGGCCTTCCGTCTCGCCTGTTGGCCTGGAGTAGGAGGTGCGGCCTTGTTGTGCCGTTTTGCCGCTTTGGGAGCTTTTCTCTCCCTCTGCCGCCCTGTCCCTGTCCCCGTCCTGTCTGTGAGGTTGGCGTTGCTTGGTTCCCTTTCCTTCTGGTTGGTGCCTCTGGGGCTCGGTTGCGGTGTGGTGGTCTTTGCTTGCCGTCTGGCCTTCTTCCCGGCTTGCTGCTTGGTCTGCTTCCGTCCCTTTGTCCTTGTAACGTCCCTCTCAGAAAAAAAAAAAACAAAAAAAAGGGCTGCCACGGTGCACGGTGCGTCGATGGGTCCGCCCTCAGGCATACCGGGGGGCTGGAATGGCTGTCCTGTCACTGGGTCCCGAAGGGCTGCATTGTAGTACAGCGGCTCATGCAGCAGCGCCCGCGCGTCAGTGCCCTCAGGGTAAGGCAGCCGGCAGGGCTGTGAGGCCCGGAAGGATGTCACCAGGCTGGCCAGGTACGGGGGCAGGTTTGCCGGTGGGTCCACCGTCCCATACACCCCGCGCGGCACCCGGGTTCGGCCGTGACGTGCTTGGCGCCTTGGTGTGCTCGTGCCCTGGCCTCCTATGCCTTGGGCGGCACCTCGGTGCTTGTGGGTTCGTGCGAGCCTGGGGGGTCTGTTTTTTGGGGGTGGGGGTTTGGGTTCCTTCTGTTGGGCGGTCTGGTGTGTCTCCTTCTGTTGGGAGTTCCGGTGTTCTCTGGGGCTGCTGCAGGTTGTTGCTTCCGTTGTTTGCTTTGTGTCTTCTGTGGCTGCTGCAGTTGGGTGTTGCCCTGCTTCTTTGGGTAGTGTTTGCCTCGTTGCTGTGTTCTGGTTTTGTAGCTGTTTTTCTTTTCTTTTTTTTGTCTTTTGTTGTTTGTTGGTGGGTGGGTCGTCTTTGGCCTTCTGTCTCGCCTGGTGGCCTGGAGTAGGAGGTGCGGCCTTGTTGTGCCGTTTTGCCGCTTTGGGAGCTTTTCTCTCCCTCTGCCGCCCTGTCCCTGTCCCCGTCCTGTCTGTGAGGTTGGCGTTGCTTGGTTCCCTTTCCTTCTGGTTGGTGCCTCTGGGGCTCGGTTGCGGTGTGGTGGTCTTTGCTTGCCGTCTGGCCTTCTTCCCGGCTTGCTGCTTGGTCTGCTTCCGTCCCTTTGTCCTTGTAACGTCCCTCTCAGAAAAAAAAAAAAAAAAAGCAGTGCACGACCATTGCACACCAGGGTAGCATCTTCAGGCAGCAACGACCAGGCTGTGAAGCCGTCGATGCACTTCCGCAGCGCTGCCAGCTGGGGTGGGGAGGGCTGGACAAAGGAGAAGTGGAAGGCAAGGGCATTGCCCAATACCTGCTTGGCCACGTGGACCCTGCCAACGAAGCTGAGGCCATGCCGCCGCCACACCTGCCCGATGTTGTTCAGCCGTTGGATACGGCTGGCGTAGCACAGGTTGGCCGCCAGGGTGGTGTCAGTGGTGAGCGGGACCCCAAGGTGGCGGGGCGGCTCCTCCCCAGGGAGAGGGAATTTGGCGCCCGTTTGTCCTTGTAACGTCGCTGCTTTGGCGACGGGGCCGTCCTCGTCAACGTCCCGGACCGTGAGGACAGTATCGTCAGCATGGTGCGACACGGGCGGTGCAGGCTGTCCACTGGGGAGGGTGGGCGTGCGTAGCTGGCCTGAGGCGCATAGATGGTGCAGGTACGCCGTGAGTGGCTCAAGCTGCAGGACCCAGAGGACGGGCGACAGGGTGCTGCCCTGCTCGAGGCCGTTCCGGACCGGGAACGGGGCGGACAGCTGGCCGTTGACCACAACACGGGAAGACCCATCGGACGTGAGGAGGCGGATCCACCGCTGCATGTTGGGCCCAAATCCCTTGGACTCCACCACTCGGTACAGCCACGGGCGGTGGACCCGGTCGTAGGCTTTCTCAATGTCCAGGAAGAGGAGGGCCGCGGATTGCTGGGACTGTTGCACATGCTCAGCCAGGGTCAGGTGGTACAGGATGTTGTCCCGGATATCTCGCCCCGCGATAAAGGCTGTTTGGAGCGGGTCCACCAGGTAATCCAGGGCCGGCTGGAGGCGATTGCTGACCACCTTGCAGACGATTTTGTAGTCACACTGCAGGAGGGTGATGGGCCGGTAGCTGCTGAGGTCCGGCCGAGGCAGGCGCTTCCCCTTATAGATGAGAGAGATGATCCCTTCACGCCAGCTGCGGGGCAGGGATGCAGCAGCGGCCGCCCCGGAGGCGACGGAGCCGCTCAAGCAGTAGTGGCAGCATCAGAGGACCGCCAGACAACATAAAAGAAAGGCACCCCGTCCCGAGTCCTGGTTCCTTCAGAAATAAAAAAAAAAAAAAAAAAAGCCCTGGTGGAAGGCTTCATTGGCGGCTGCAAGGAGCGGCGGCCCCAGCTGCTCCCACAGGACACGATAGACCTCGTACGGGACACCATCCGAACCCGGGGCCTTGCCATTCTGGCATGAAGCCAGGGCCACCACGAGTTCCTCCAACTGGAGTTCCCCCTGGGCCCCTGCGCCATCAGAGCTGTCCCGCAGGTCGTCTGGCAGTCGCCGGCGTAGGTGGCTGAGTAGCAGGTCCTGGGCAGCGGGGTCCACCTCCCCAACTCGGAACAGGCCCGTGGGGCTGTCACTGCTGTACATGGCGTGGGCGGCCGTGGTGATGGTCTCACCGGCATTCGCGCTGGTCAGGGGGACTGGCTCGGGCTGCCCTGGGGCGAGCAGGTGGGTGATGGGTTCCCTGACCTTAGCCTCCCGGCCGAGCTGGTGGAACCAGCCGGTGCCTTTGTCTCCATGCCGGGTGTAGGCGGCATCCAGGGCGGCATTGCGGCGGGTTGAGGCCTGGGCCACACTGTCAGCCAGCTGCTTGCAGGCACGAGCGGCGTCCAGGCTAACAGGAGAGCCAGGGGCACTGCCATGCTGGGCCGCCAGAGCTGCGGCTGCGGCCTGCTGTGCAGCACGAAGGTCGGCCACTTGCTCGCGGAGATGCTGGCGGTGGAGCTGGTCAGCCACCAGCCGCAGCCGGCCTTTGACCCACTCCCAAGTTTCCCTGGCATCCACGGGGGGAACACGTTGCTGGGCCGCCTGGAGCTCGGACTGGACCGCAGCCTTAAGGCGCGGCAGCAGGCTGGGATGGTAGAGGAGATAGGTGGGAAACATCCAGCCGCTGCGGCCGAGTGGGGGCAGGCCAGGCAGCGCCAGCTCGAGCAGGACACCATGATGGTCACCGGGCGCCCCCGGGGCAAGCTGTATGTGGGCCACGTATGCAGCCAGTGGCCGGCCAGAAACCCTCTGGACCGCCCTTCGGGCCACCTGGCTGTGGGCCGTCTGGTGCCACCACCAAGCTGCTGACACCGAGCCCTGCCCCTCCGAAGCGGTCGTCACCCAGGTGGTCAGCGAGCTCCAACGGCTCATGTGGGCGCATTTCCGGATGGCAGCGTTGCCCGACGACACCATGGCTGGGTTGCCACTCTCACACATCACCGCCCAGCTGAGACCAGCTCCGCTGGACGCCTTCGAAGCCTCATGGGCGCATGAAGGTGTCCTGTGCTCTGTCGAGCGTGCCGAAGGGCAGGCGCCCAGGCTGCGGGTCCATCTGTCCCTGGCCCACCCTGTTTTTTTTTTTTTTCTGAGAGGGACGTTACAAGGACAAAGGGACGGAAGCAGACCAAGCAGCAAGCCGGGAAGAAGGCCAGACGGCAAGCAAAGACCACCACACCGCCCCCCGGTATGCCTGAGGGCGGACCCATCGACGCACCGTGCACCGTGGCAGCCCTGCGTGCAGCCCCAGCCCTGGCCCAGCGTGACCCCCAACTGCAGGCTGTGCTGGCTGCCGTGCCTCCAGACTGGCACCAGCTCCTGCCAGGTGGCCTCCTGACCGCAGAACTTCCTGAAGCAGCAAATTGGCAAGTGTCACTGGACAGCAACTGGGTCCGCAGCCCGTCCGGAGCTCTACTGGCTGCCCTGCCCAGCGGCCGCCTCGTCACCCCTGAACCAACAGCGGCCGGGGCAGCGGCCCCTGAAGCGTGGCTGGCGGCCTGTGTCCTACCAGGCAAAAAGCCGCGCCGCTTCTGGTCCCTGGCGGAGCGGCTGGCGTACCAGGCTGCCCCACCGGCTGAGCGGCCGGCCTTGTGGCCAACCGAGAACCAGCTCCTGGGCCCCTGGAGCGAGGTGCAGTGCCACCCCCTCAGTCATGGCCACGGCGCCCTGCCACTGGTACACTACACAGTCTGCGAAACTCGCCGCCGTCTCACAGCTGCACGCCTGGCTTTGGGAGACCACGGCCCAGGACCCCTGACGCCCGCTGCGTGGCCTACACTCCCGGGTAATCGCAGTGCACTCACAGTCCTGGAGGAGGAATGGAGACGGCAGCATGCAGCCAACCGGGCCCCCAGCCATAGCAGCTGGTTCAGGATGCACCCAGTCCAGCCTGCAGCCTGGATGCGGCCACGTTGCAACCCACTCTCCCCGTTCACAGCCAGTGTCACTCAGCTGCCGGCAACTCAGCGGCGTCCTCACAGCCGGGGGACCCAGGGGCAGGCCCCTCGACAGCTGGGCCATCTACCTTCATCAACCACCACCCCGCAGGGGCGCTGCAAGGGAGCCCGCCGGACCTACCAGATCAGCTGGCCCCCGTGGACCCACCCGCCCCGCCGGACCCACCTGACCTGCCAGACCCACCTGACCCGCCTGAACCGCCAGACCCGCCGGGCTTGGGTGCACCCACGGCGGCCCAGAAGCACAAGACCTGGCAGCGGCTGTGGGACAGCCCGGCCAGCAACCGGGCCAAGGCCCTGGTGTGGCGGCTGCACCATGCACGGCTCCCGTGCGGCCTGTACCTAGCAACCAAAGGCCGGCCGGACCGCGCAACCTGCAGCCACCCACCCTGCCAACAGCCACAGCAGCAGCCACAGCAGCAGCCACAGCAGCAGCAGCCACGGCGATGGCGGCCAGAACCGTGTGCCGTTTTGCCGCTTTGGGAGCTTTTCTCTCCCTCTGCCGCCCTGTCCCTGTCCCCGTCCTGTCTGTGAGGTTGGCGTTGCTTGGTTCCCTTTCCTTCTGGTTGGTGCCTCTGGGGCTCGGTTGCGGTGTGGTGGTCTTTGCTTGCCGTCTGGCCTTCTTCCCGGCTTGCTGCTTGGTCTGCTTCCGTCCCTTTGTCCTTGTAACGTCCCTCTCAGAAAAAAAAAAAAAAAAAACGTGCCTGGGCAGCTTGACCCACATCTTTGTGGCCTGCCCGGCGTACCAGGGTGCTCGTGAGTGGCTGGTGGCTCTCTGGGGGGCCATCACCGGGGGGCCCGGCCCCCAATGATGAGCGTTGAACTGCTGCTGGGAGACTGGGCCGCCGCCTGGGGCCAGTACCCAACCAGCCCGGGCCTGCAAACCCTCTGGACCGCCCTTCGGGCCACCTGGCTGTGGGCCGTCTGGTGCCACCACCAAGCCGCTGACACCGAGCCCTGCCCCTCTGAAGCGGTCGTCACCCAGGTGGTCAGCGAGCTCCAACGGCTCATGTGGGCGCATTTCCGGATGGCAGCGTTGCCCGACGACACCATGGCTGGCTTGCCACTCTCACACATCACCGCCCAGCTGAAGACAGCTCCGCTGGACGCCTTCGAAGCCTCGTGGGCGCATGAAGGTGTCCTGTGCTCTGTCGAGCGTGCCGAAGGGCAGGCGCCCAGGCTGCGGGTCCATCTGTCCCTGGCCCACCCTGTGCCAGCCCCACAGGCCGACGCCGCAGTAATGTCAGATTAGTTTCAGCTCGCAGCTACAGCTACAGCATCAGCTCAGCCCAGCTCAGGGGGATTTGTTGTGTTTGTTGTGTTTTGTGTGTGAGCAGTTTCCGGTTTGTGTAGGGCAGTAGTGCAAGGGGGTTTCAGTTCGGCTTTGTGGGGGGGCCTCGAGGGTGCTGGGGTCTAGGGGGGCCAGTGTTGTAGGGGTGAGGGCCTCCAGTGTTGGGTTGGCGAGGGAGGGGTGTGCCTGCTTGCTGCGCCCCGCAGGGTACCAGCCCTGGACGTTTCCCTTGCTCGTGGCGTGCTCGTGCTCTGCCGGGCCGGCGTCTGTTGGCGTGGCTGGCAGAGCGGCGCCCTGTTGTGCGGCCCTGCGGTGTGCTCGTGCTTGAGACCCTACCGCGCGGCACCCGGGTTCGGCCGTGGCGTGCTTGGCGCCTTGGTGTGCTCGTGCCCTGGCCTCCTATGCCTTGGGCGGCACCTCGGTGCTTGTGGGTTCGTGCGAGCCTGGGGGGTCTGTTTTTTGGGGGTGGGGGGTTTGGGTTCCTTCTGTTGGGCGGTCTGGTGTGTCTCCTTCTGTTGGGAGTTCCGGCGTTCTCTGGGGCTGCTGCAGGTTGTTGCTTCCGTTGTTTGCTTTGTGTCTTCTGTGGCTGCTGCAGTTGGGTGTTGCCCTGCTTCTTTGGGTAGTGTCGTTGCTGTGTTCTGGTTTTGTAGCTGTTTTTCTTTTCTTTTTTTTGTTTTTGGTTGTTTGTTGGTGGGTGGGTCGTCTTTGG
Organism: Eudorina sp. 2006-703-Eu-15; assembly: GCA_003117195.1. Lineage (NCBI taxonomy): Eukaryota > Viridiplantae > Chlorophyta > Chlorophyceae > Chlamydomonadales > Volvocaceae > Eudorina > Eudorina sp. 2006-703-Eu-15. The sequence goes on from BDSI01000041.1 coordinate 468,976, forward strand.
CCTTCTGTCTCGCCTGGTGGCCTGGAATAGGAGGTGCGGCCTTGTTGTGCCGTTTTGCCGCTTTGGGAGCTTTTCTCTCCCTCTGCCGCCCTGTCCCTGTCCCCGTCCTGTCTGTGAGGTTGGCGTTGCTTGGTTCCCTTTCCTTCTGGTTGGTGTCTCTGGGGCTCGGTTGCGGTGTGGTGGTCTTTGCTTGCCGTCTGGCCTTCTTCCCGGCTTGCTGCTTGGTCTGCTTCCGTCCCTTTGTCCTTGTAACGTCCCTCTCAGAAAAAAAAAAAAAAAAAAAAAAACGGGCGCCAAATTCCCTCTCCCTGGGGAGGAGCCGCCCCGCCACCTTGGGGTACCGCTCACCACTGACACCACCCTGGCGGCCAACCTCTGCTACGCCAGCCGTATCCAACGGCTGAACAACATCGGGCAGGTGTGGCGGGTTCCTACCGCGCGGCACCCGGGTTCGGCCGTGACGTGCTTGGCGCCTTGGTGTGCTCGTGCCCTGGCCTCCTATGCCTTGGGCGGCACCTCGTTGCTTTTGGGTTCGTGCGAGCCTGGGGGGTCTGTTTTTTGGGGGTGGGGGGTTTGGGTTCCTTCTGTTGGGCGGTCTGGTGTGTCTCCTTCTGTTGGGAGTTCCGGTGTTCTCTGGGGCTGCTGCAGGTTGTTGCTTCCGTTGTTTGCTTTGTGTCTTCTGTGGCTGCTGCAGTTGGGTGTTGCCCTGCTTCTTTGGGTAGTGTTTGCCTCGTTGCTGTGTTCTGGTTTTGTAGCTGTTTTTCTTTTCTTTTTTTTGTTTTTTGTTGTTTGTTGGTGGGTGGGTCGTCTTTGGCCTTCCGTCTCGCCTGGTGGCCTGGAGTAGGAGGTGCGGCCTTGTTTTTTTTTTCTTGTTGTGCCGTTTTGCCGCATTGGGAGCTTTTCTCTCCCTCTGCCGCCCTGTCCCTGTCCCCGTCCTGTCTGTGAGGTTGGCGTTGCTTGGTTCCCTTTCCTTCTGGTTGGTGCCTCTGGGGCTCGGTTGCGGTGTGGTGGTCTTTGCTTGCCGTCTGGCCTTCTTCCCGGCTTGCTGCTTGGTCTGCTTCCGTCCCTTTGTCCTTGTAACGTCCCTCTCAGAAAAAAAAAATGGCCTCAGCTTCGTCGGCAGGGTCCACGTGGCCAAGCAGGTATTGGGCAATGCCCTTGCCTTCCACTTCTTTTTTTTTTTTTCTGAAGGAACCAGGACTCGGGACGGGGTGCCTTTTTTTATGTTGTCTGGCGGTCCTCTGATGCTGCCACTACTCCACGAGCGGCTAGCGTGCCGGGCTTCTGGGCATCTCCACAGGCCAGCTGGATGACTTAGGATTGTAAACCTCCAGACGGGACAGGGACGGGTGGGCACCCTCCTTCTCGTCACACCCCTGACAACTTGCCAGTAGCTGGGGTCGATCCCAGGACCTCCCGGGGGGAATTGCGAGGTTTCCACTTCTCCTTTGTCCAGCCCTCGCAGCTACAGCTACAGCATCAGCTCAGCCCAGCTCAGGGGGGTTTGTTGTGTGAGCCGTTTCCGGTTTGTGTAGGGCAGAAGTGGCAGGGGGTTTCAGTTCGGCTTTGTGGGGGGGCCTCGAGGGTGCTGGGGTCTAGGGGGGCCAGTGTTGTAGGGGTAAGGGCCTCCAGTGTTGGGTTGGCGAGGGAGGGGTGTTCCTGCTTGCTGCGCCCCGCAGGGTACCAGCCCTGGACGTTTCCCTTGCTCGTGGCGTGCTCGTGCTCTGCCGGGCCGGCGTCTGTTGGCGTGGCTGGTGGAGCGGCGCCCTGTTGTGCGGCCCTGCGGTGTGCTCATGCTCGAGGCCCTACCGAGCGGCACCCGGGTTCGGCCGTGGCGTGCTTGGCGCCTTGGTGTGCTCGTGCCCTGGCCTCCTGTGCCTTGGGCGGCACCTCGGTGCTTTTGGGTTCGTGCGAGCCTGGGGGGTCTGTTTTTGGGGGGTGGGGGGTTTGGGTTCCTTCTGTTGGGCGGTCTGGTGTGTCTCCTTCTGTTGAGAGTTCCGGTGTTCTCTGGGGCTGCTGCAGGTTGTTGCTTCCGTTGTTTGCTTTGTGTCTTCTGTGGCTGCTGCAGTTGGGTGTTGCCCTGCTTCTTTGGGTAGTGTTTGCCTCGTTGCTGTGTTCTGGTTTTGTAGCTGTTTTTTCTTTTCTTTTTTTTGTTTTTTGTTGTTTGTTGGTGGGTGGGTCGTCTTTGGCCTTCCGTTTCTCCTGGTGGCCTGGAGTAGGAGGTGCGGCCTTGTTGTGCCGTTTTGCCGCTTTGGGAGCTTTTCTCTCCCTCTGCCGCCCTGTCCCTGTCCCCGTCCTGTCTGTGAGGTTGGCGTTGCTTGGTTCCCTTTCCTTCTGGTTGGTGCCTCTGGGGCTCGGTTGCGGTGTGGTGGTCTTTGCTTGCCGTCTGGCCTTCTTCCCGGCTTGCTGCTTGGTCTGCTTCCGTCCCTTTGTCCTTGTAACGTCCCTCTCAGAAAAAAAAAAAAAAAAAAAAAACGGGCGCCAAATTCCCTCTCCCTGGGGAGGAGCCGCCCCGCCACCTTGGGGTACCGCTCACCACTGACACCACCCTGGCGGCCAACCTCTGCTACGCCAGCCGTATCCAACGGCTGAACAACATCGGGCAGGTGTGGCGGGTTCCTACCGCGCGGCACCCGGGTTCGGCCGTGACGTGCTTGGCGCCTTGGTGTGCTCGTGCCCTGGCCTCCTATGCCTTGGGCGGCACCTCGTTGCTTTTGGGTTCGTGCGAGCCTGGGGGGTCTGTTTTTTGGGGGTGGGGGGTTTGGGTTCCTTCTGTTGGGCGGTCTGGTGTGTCTCCTTCTGTTGGGAGTTCCGGTGTTCTCTGGGGCTGCTGCAGGTTGTTGCTTCCGTTGTTTGCTTTGTGTCTTCTGTGGCTGCTGCAGTTGGGTGTTGCCCTGCTTCTTTGGGTAGTGTTTGCCTCGTTGCTGTGTTCTGGTTTTGTAGCTGTTTTTCTTTTCTTTTTTTTGTTTTTTGTTGTTTGTTGGTGGGTGGGTCGTCTTTGGCCTTCCGTCTCGCCTGGTGGCCTGGAGTAGGAGGTGCGGCCTTGTTTTTTTTTTCTTGTTGTGCCGTTTTGCCGCATTGGGAGCTTTTCTCTCCCTCTGCCGCCCTGTCCCTGTCCCCGTCCTGTCTGTGAGGTTGGCGTTGCTTGGTTCCCTTTCCTTCTGGTTGGTGCCTCTGGGGCTCGGTTGCGGTGTGGTGGTCTTTGCTTGCCGTCTGGCCTTCTTCCCGGCTTGCTGCTTGGTCTGCTTCCGTCCCTTTGTCCTTGTAACGTCCCTCTCAGAAAAAAAAAATGGCCTCAGCTTCGTCGGCAGGGTCCACGTGGCCAAGCAGGTATTGGGCAATGCCCTTGCCTTCCACTTCTTTTTTTTTTTTTCTGAAGGAACCAGGACTCGGGACGGGGTGCCTTTTTTTATGTTGTCTGGCGGTCCTCTGATGCTGCCACTACTCCACGAGCGGCTAGCGTGCCGGGCTTCTGGGCATCTCCACAGGCCAGCTGGATGACTTAGGATTGTAAACCTCCAGACGGGACAGGGACGGGTGGGCACCCTCCTTCTCGTCACACCCCTGACAACTTGCCAGTAGCTGGGGTCGATCCCAGGACCTCCCGGGGGAATTGCGAGGTTTCCACTTCTCCTTTGTCCAGCCCTCGCAGCTACAGCTACAGCATCAGCTCAGCCCAGCTCAGGGGGGTTTGTTGTGTGAGCCGTTTCCGGTTTGTGTAGGGCAGAAGTGGCAGGGGGTTTCAGTTCGGCTTTGTGGGGGGGCCTCGAGGGTGCTGGGGTCTAGGGGGGCCAGTGTTGTAGGGGTAAGGGCCTCCAGTGTTGGGTTGGCGAGGGAGGGGTGTTCCTGCTTGCTGCGCCCCGCAGGGTACCAGCCCTGGACGTTTCCCTTGCTCGTGGCGTGCTCGTGCTCTGCCGGGCCGGCGTCTGTTGGCGTGGCTGGTGGAGCGGCGCCCTGTTGTGCGGCCCTGCGGTGTGCTCATGCTCGAGGCCCTACCGAGCGGCACCCGGGTTCGGCCGTGGCGTGCTTGGCGCCTTGGTGTGCTCGTGCCCTGGCCTCCTGTGCCTTGGGCGGCACCTCGGTGCTTTTGGGTTCGTGCGAGCCTGGGGGGTCTGTTTTTGGGGGGTGGGGGGTTTGGGTTCCTTCTGTTGGGCGGTCTGGTGTGTCTCCTTCTGTTGAGAGTTCCGGTGTTCTCTGGGGCTGCTGCAGGTTGTTGCTTCCGTTGTTTGCTTTGTGTCTTCTGTGGCTGCTGCAGTTGGGTGTTGCCCTGCTTCTTTGGGTAGTGTTTGCCTCGTTGCTGTGTTCTGGTTTTGTAGCTGTTTTTTCTTTTCTTTTTTTTGTTTTTTGTTGTTTGTTGGTGGGTGGGTCGTCTTTGGCCTTCCGTTTCTCCTGGTGGCCTGGAGTAGGAGGTGCGGCCTTGTTGTGCCGTTTTGCCGCTTTGGGAGCTTTTCTCTCCCTCTGCCGCCCTGTCCCTGTCCCCGTCCTGTCTGTGAGGTTGGCGTTGCTTGGTTCCCTTTCCTTCTGGTTGGTGCCTCTGGGGCTCGGTTGCGGTGTGGTGGTCTTTGCTTGCCGTCTGGCCTTCTTCCCGGCTTGCTGCTTGGTCTGCTTCCGTCCCTTTGTCCTTGTAACGTCCCTCTCAGAAAAAAAAAAAAAAAAAAGCCCTCCCCACCCCAGCTGGCAGCGCTGCGGAAGTGCATCGACGGCTTCACAGCCTGGTCGTTGCTGCCTGAAGATGCTACCCTGGTGTGCAATGGTCGTGCACTGCTGAAGCCGGATCCAGTGGTGGCATACCAAGACCACGAGTGTGGCGGGGTTGGCCACATTGACCTTGACTCCTTCCTTGCAGCGCTGCATGGCAAGACCCTGGCGCAGTTAGCCCAACCAGGCCGGCAGCCCTGGAAGCTGATCATGCGCTCCCTCTTCGCTAACTGGGCCCCCCGGGGGACCGCCGGCTGGGGTTGGGTGTATGGGACGGTGGACCCACCGGCAAACCTGCCCCCGTACCTGGCCAGCCTGGTGACATCCTTCCGGGCCTCACAGCCCTGCCGGCTTTTTTTTTTTTCTGAGAGGGACGTTACAAGGACAAAGGGACGGAAGCAGACCCTCCAGTGGGCCTCCAGTGTTGGGTTGGCGAGGGAGGGGTGTTCCTGCTTGCTGCGCCCCGCAGGGTACCAGCCCTGGACGTTTCCCTTGCTCGTGGCGTGCTCGTGCTCTGCCGGGCCGGCGTCTGTTGGCGTGGCTGGTGGAGCGGCGCCCTGTTGTGCGGCCCTGCGGTGTGCTCGTGCTCGAGACCCTACCGAGCGGCACCCGGGTTCGGCCGTGACGTGCTTGGCGCCTTGGTGTGCTCGTGCCCTGGCCTCCTGTGCCTTGGGCGGCACCTCGGTGCTTTTGGGTTCGTGCGAGCCTGGGGGTCTGTTTTTGGGGGTGGGGGGTTTGGGTTCCTTCTGTTGGGCGGTCTGGTGTGTCTCCTTCTGTTGAGAGTTCCGGTGTTCTCTGGGGCTGCTGCAGGTTGTTGCTTCCGTTGTTTGCTTTGTGTCTTCTGTGGCTGCTGCAGTTGGGTGTTGCCCTGCTTCTTTGGGTAGTGTTTGCCTCGTTGCTGTGTTCTGGTTTTGTAGCTGTTTTTTCTTTTCTTTTTTTTTGTTTTTTGTTGTTTGTTGGTGGGTGGGTCGTCTTTGGCCTTCCGTCTCGCCTGGTGGCCTGGAGTAGGAGGTGCGGCCTTGTTGTGCCGTTTTGCCGCTTTGGGAGCTTTTCTCTCCCTCTGCCGCCCTGTCCCTGTCCCCGTCCTGTCTGTGAGGTTGGCGTTGCTTGGTTCCCTTTCCTTCTGGTTGGTGCCTCTGGGGCTCGGTTGCGGTGTGGTGGTCTTTGCTTGCCGTCTGGCCTTCTTCCCGGCTTGCTGCTTGGTCTGCTTCCGTCCCTTTGTCCTTGTAACGTCCCTCTCAGGAAAAAAAAAAAAAAAAAAAAAAGACCCAGTGTTGGGTTGGCGAGGGAGGGGTGTTCCTGCTTGCTGCGCCCCGCAGGGTACCAGCCCTGGACGTTTCCCTTGCTCGTGGCGTGCTCGTGCTCTGCCGGGCCGGCGTCTGTTGGCGTGGCTGGTGGAGCGGCGCCCTGTTGTGCGGCCCTGCGGTGTGCTCGTGCTCGAGACCCTACCGAGCGGCACCCGGGTTCGGCCGTGACGTGCTTGGCGCCTTGGTGTGCTCGTGCCCTGGCCTCCTGTGCCTTGGGCGGCACCTCGGTGCTTTTGGGTTCGTGCGAGCCTGGGGGGTCTGTTTTTGGGGGGTGGGGGGTTTTGGGTTCCTTCTGTTGGGCGGTCTGGTGTGTCTCCTTCTGTTGAGAGTTCCGGTGTTCTCTGGGGCTGCTGCAGGTTGTTGCTTCCGTTGTTTGCTTTGTGTCTTCTGTGGCTGCTGCAGTTGGGTGTTGCCCTGCTTCTTTGGGTAGTGTTTGCCTCGTTGCTGTGTTCTGGTTTTGTAGCGGTTTTTTTTTTGTTTGTTTGTTTGTTTTTGGTTGTTTGTTGGTGGGTGGGTCGTCTTTGGCCTTCCGTCTCGCCTGGTGGCCTGGAGTAGGAGGTTCGGCCTTGTTGTGCCGTTTTGCCGCTTTGGGAGCTTTTCTCTCCCTCTGCCGCCCTGTCCCTGTCCCCGTCCTGTCTGTGAGGTTGGCGTTGCTTGGTTCCCTTTCCTTCTGGTTTGGTGCCTCTGGGGCTCGGTTGCGGTGTGGTGGTCTTTGCTTGCCGTCTGGCCTTCTTCCCGGCTTGCTGCTTGGTCTGCTTCCGTCCCTTTGTCCTTGTAACGTCCCTCTCAGAAAAAAAAAAAAAAGACCAAGCAGCAAGCCGGGAAGAAGGCCAGACGGCCCTTCCGCGCGGCACCCGGGTTCGGCCGTGACGTGCTTGGCGCCTTGGTGTGCTCGTGCCCTGGCCTCCTATGCCTTGGGTGGCACCTCGGTGCTTTTGGGTTCGTGCGAGCCTGGGGGGTCTGTTTTTTGGGGGTGGGGGGTTTGGGTTCCTTCTGTTTTTTTTTTTTTTTTCTGAGAGGGACGTTACAAGGACAAAGGGACGGAAGCAGACCAAGCAGCAAGCCGGGAAGAAGGCCAGACGGCAAGCAAAGACCACCACACCGCAACCGAGCCCCAGAGGCACCAACCAGAAGGAAAGGGAACCAAGCAACGCCAACCTCACAGACAGGACGGGGACAGGGACAGGGCGGCAGAGGGAGAGAAAAGCTCCCAAAGCGGCAAAACGGCACAACAAGGCCGAACCTCCTACTCCAGGCCACCAGGCGAGACGGAAGGCCAAAGACGACCCACCCACCAACAAACAACAAAAGACAAAAAAAAAGAAAAGAAAAACAGCTACAAAACCAGAACACAGCAACGAGGCAAACACTACCCAAAGAAGCAGGGCAACACCCAACTGCAGCAGCCACAGAAGACACAAAGCAAACAAACGGAAGCAACAACCTGCAGCAGCCCCAGGGAACACCGGAACTCCCAACAGAAGGAGACACACCAGACCGCCCAACCGAAGGAACCCAAACCCCCCACCCCCCAAAAACAGACCCCCCAGGCTCGCACGAACCCAAAAGCAACGAGGTGCCGCCCAAGGCACAGGAGGCCAGGGCACGAGCACACCAAGGCGCCAAGCACGTCACGGCCGAACCCGGGTGCCGCTCGGTAGGGTCTCGAGCACAAGCACACCGCAGGGCCGCACAACAGGGCGCCGCTCCACCAGCCACGCCAACAGACGCCGGCCCGGCAGAGCACGAGCACGCCACGAGCAAGGGAAACGTCTAGGGCTGGTACCCTGCGGGGCGCAGCAAGCAGGCACACCCCTCCCTCGCCAACCCAACCCTGGAGGCCCTCACCCCTACAACACTGGCCCCCCTAGACCCCAGCACCCTCGAGGCCCCCCCACAAAGCCGAACTGAAACCCCCTTTCACTACTGCCCTACACAAACCGGAAACGGCTCACACAACAAAACCCCCCTGAGCTGGGCTGAGCTGATGCTGTAGCTGTAGCTGCGAGCTGAAACTAATCTGACATTACTGTGGCGGCAGCCTGTGGGGCTGGCACAGGGTGGGCCAGGGACAGCTGGACCCGCAGCCTGGGCGCCTGCCCTTCGGCACGCTCGACAGAGCACAGGACACCTTCATGCGCCCACGAGGCGAGGTAAGTTCCGACACCAAATGTTAAGGCACAACATTTGGCCCGGGTGACCCGGGTTCAAGTCCTACCGGGGACGATACGAACTTACCAGCATCCCCAGAAGGTGACAATGAGGCGCTTTGGCTGGCAACAGGGAAACCTCGCAATTCCCCCCGGGAGGTCCTGGGATCGACCCCAGCCATTGGCAAGTTGTCAGGGGTGTGACGAGAAGGAGGGTGCCCACCCGTCCCTGTCCCGTCTGGAGGTTTACAAGACTCTCACCCATCCTAAGTCATCCAGCTGGCCTGTGGAGACGCCCAGAAGCCCGGCCTGCTAGCCGCTCGTGGAGTAGTGGCAGCATCAGAGGACCGCCAGACAACATAAAGAAAGGCACCCCGTCCCGAGTCCTGGTTCCTTCAGAAAAAAAAAAAACAAAAAAAAACCGAGGCTTCGAAGGCGTCCAGCGGAGCTGTCTTCAGCTGGGCGGTGATGTGTGAGAGTGGCAAGCCAGCCATGGTGTCGTCGGGCAACGCTGCCATCCGGAAATGCGCCCACATGAGCCGTTGGAGCTCGCTGACCACCTGGGTGACGACCGCTTCAGAGGGGCAGGGCTCGGTGTCAGCGGCTTGGTGGTGGCACCAGACGGCCCACAGCCAGGTGGCCCGAAGGGCGGTCCAGAGGGTTTGCAGGCCCGGGCTGGTTGGGTACTGGCCCCAGGCGGCGGCCCAGTCTCCCAGCAGCAGTTCAACGCTCATCATTGGGGGGCCGGGCCCCCGGTGATGGCCCCCCAGAGAGCCACCAGCCACTCACGAGCACCCTGGTACGCCGGGCGGGCCACAAAGATGTGGGTCAAGCTGTCCAGGCACGGTTCTGGCCGCCATCGCCGTGGCTGCTGCTGCTGTGGCTGCTGCTGTGGCTGCTGCTGTGGCTGTTGGCAGGGTGGGTGGCTGCAGGCGGCGCGGTCCGGCCGGCCTTTGGTTGCTAGGTACAGGCCGCACGGGAGCCGTGCATGGTGCAGCCGCCACACCAGGGCCTTGGCCCGGTTGCTGGCCGGGCTGTCCCACAGCCGCTGCCAGGTCTTGTGCTTCTGGGCCGCCGTGGGTGCACCCAAGCCCGGCGGGTCTGGCGGTTCAGGCGGGTCAGGTGGGTCTGGCAGGTCAGGTGGGTCCGGCGGGGCGGGTGGGTCCACGGGGGCCAGCTGATCTGGTAGGTCCGGCGGGCTCCCTTGCAGCGGCCCTGCGGGGTGGTGGTTGATGAAGGTAGATGGCCCAGCTGTCGAGGGGCCTGCCCCTGGGTCCCCCCGGCTGTGAGGACGCCGCTGAGTTGCCGGCAGCTGAGTGACACTGGCTGTGAACAGGGAGAGTGGGTTGCAACGTGGCCGCATCCAGGCTGCAGGCTGGACTGGGTGCATCCTGAACCAGCTGCTATGGCTGGGGGCCCGGTTGGCTGCATGCTGCCGTCTCCATTCCTCCTCCAGGACTGTGAGTGCACTGCGATTACCCGGGAGTGTAGGCCACGCAGCGGGCGTCAGGGGTCCTGGGCCACGGTCTCCCAAAGCCAGGCGTGCAGCTGTGAGACGGCGGCGGGTTTCGCAGACTGTGTAGTGTACCAGTGGCAGGGCGCCGTGGCCATGACTGAGGGGGTGGCACTGCACCTCGCTCCAGGGGCCCAGGAGCTGGTTCTCGGTTGGCCACAAGGCCGGCCGCTCAGCCGGTGGGGCAGCCTGGTACGCCAGCCGCTCCGCCAGGGACCAGAAGCGGCGCGGCTTTTTGCCTGGTAGGACACAGGCCGCCAGCCACGCTTCAGGGGCCGCTGCCCCGGCCGCTGTTGGTTCAGGGGTGACGAGGCGGCCGCTGGGCAGGGCAGCCAGTAGAGCTCCGGACGGGCTGCGGACCCAGTTGCTGTCCAGTGACACTTGCCAATTTGCTGCTTCAGGAAGTTCTGCGGTCAGGAGGCCACCTGGCAGGAGCTGGTGCCAGTCTGGAGGCACGGCAGCCAGCACAGCCTGCAGTTGGGGGTCACGCTGGGCCAGGGCTGGGGCTGCACGCAGGGCTGCCACGGTGCACGGTGCGTCGATGGGTCCGCCCTCAGGCATACCGGGGGGCTGGAATGGCTGTCCTGTCACTGGGTCCCGAAGGGCTGCATTGTAGTACAGCGGCTCATGCAGCAGCGCCCGCGCGTCAGTGCCCTCAGGGTAAGGCAGCCGGCAGGGCTGTGAGGCCCGGAAGGATGTCACCAGGCTGGCCAGGTACGGGGGCAGGTTTGCCGGTGGGTCCACCGTCCCATACACCCAACCCCAGCCGGCGGTCCCCCGGGGGCCCAGTTAGCGAAGAGGGAGCGCATGATCAGCTTCCAGGGCTGCCGGCCTGGTTGGGCTAACTGCGCCAGGGTCTTGCCATGCAGCGCTGCAAGGAAGGAGTCAAGGTCAATGTGACCAACCCCGCCACACTCGTGGTCTTGGTATGCCACCACTGGGTCCGGCTTCAGCAGTGCACGACCATTGCACACCAGGGTAGCATCTTCAGGCAGCAACGACCAGGCTGTGAAGCCGTCGATGCACTTCCGCAGCGCTGCCAGCTGTGGTGGGGAGGGCTGGACAAAGGAGAAGTGGAAGGCAAGGGCATTGCCCAATACCTGCTTGGCCACGTGGACCCTGCCAACGAAGCTGAGGCCATGCCGCCGCCACACCTGCCCGATGTTGTTCAGCCGTTGGATACGGCTGGCGTAGCACAGGAACTTACCAGCACCCCCAGAAGGTGACAATGAGGCGCTTTGGCTGGCAACAGGGAAACCTCGCAATTCCCCCCGGGAGGTCCTGGGATCGACCCCAGCCACTGGCAAGTTGTCAGGGGTGTGACGAGAAGGAGGGTGCCCACCCGTCCCTGTCCCGTCTGGAGGTTTACAAGACTCTCACCCATCCCAAGTCATCCAGCTGGCCTGTGGAGACGCCCAGAAGCCCGGCCTGCTAGCCGCTCGTGGAGTAGTGGCAGCATCAGAGGACCGCTGCCTAAAAAAAAAAAAAACCGCCAGACAACATGCAGAAAGGCACCCCGTCCCGAGTCCTGGTTCCTTCAGAAAAAAAAAAAAAAAAAAACAGGTTGGCCGCCAGGGTGGTGTCAGTGGTGAGCGGGACCCCAAGGTTGGGCGGTCTGGTGTGTCTCCTTCTGTTGGGAGTTCCGGTGTTCTCTGGGGCTGCTGCAGGTTGTTGCTTCCGTTGTTTGCTTTGTGTCTTCTGTGGCTGCTGCAGTTGGGTGTTGCCCTGCTTCTTTGGGTAGTGTTTGCCTCGTTGCTGTGTTCTGGTTTTGTAGCCGTTTTTCTTTTCTTTTTTTTGTTTTTTTTGTTTGTTCGTGGGTGGGTCGTCTTTGGCCTTCCGTCTCGCCTGGTGGCCTGGAGTAGGAGGTGCGGCCTTGTTGTGCCGTTTTGCCGCTTTGGGAGCTTTTTCCTCTCCCTCTGCCGCCCTGTCCCTGTCCCCGTCCGGTCTGTGAGGTTGGCGTTGCTTGGTTCCCTTTCCTTCTGGTTGGTGCCTCTGGGGCTCGGTTGCGGTGTGGTGGTCTTCGCTTGCCGTCTGGCCTTCTTCCCGGCTTGCTGCTTGGTCTGCTTCCGTCCCTTTGTCCTTGTAACGTCCCTCTCAGAACAAAAAAAAAGGTCTATCGTGTCCTGTGGGAGCAGCTGGGGCCGCCGCTCCTTGCAGCCGCCAATGAAGCCTTCCACCAGGGCTCCGTCGCCTCCGGGGCCGCCGCTGCTGCATCCCTGCCCCGCAGCTGGCGTGAAGGGATCATCTCTCTCATCTATAAGGGGAAGCGCCTGCCTCGGCCGGACCTCAGCAGCTACCGGCCCATCACCCTCCTGCAGTGTGACTACAAAATCGTCTGCAAGGTGGTCAGCAATCGCCTCCAGCCGGCCCTGGATTAATTGGTGGACCCGCTCCAAACAGCCTTTATCGCGGGGTGAGATATCCGGGACAACATCCTGTACCACCTGACCCTGGCTGAGCATGTGCAACAGTCCCAGCAATCCGCGGCCCTCCTCTTCCTGGCTATTGAGAAAGCCTACGACCGGGTCCACCGTCCGTGGCTGTACCGAGTGGTGGAGTCCAAGGGATTTGGGCCCAACATGCAGCGGCCAGCTACGCACGCCCACCCTCCCCAGTGGACAGCCTGCACCGCCCGTGTCGCACCATGCTGACGATACTGTCCTTTTTTTTTTTTTTCTGAGAGGGACGTTACAAGGACAAAGGGACGGAAGCAGACCAAGCCGCAAGCCGGGAAGAAGGCCAGACGGCAAGCAAAGACCACCACACCGCAACCGAGCCCCAGAGGCACCAACCAGAAGGAAAGGGAACCAATCAACGCCAACCTCACAGACAGGACGGGGACAGGGACAGGGCGGCAGAGGGAGAGAAAAGCTCCCAAAGCGGCAAAACGGCACAACAAGGCCGCACCTCCTACTCCAGGCCAACAGGCGAGACGGAAGGCCAAAGACGACCCACCCACCAACAAACAACAAAAAACAAAAAAAGAAAAGAAAAACAGCTACAAAACCAGAACACAGCAACGAGGCAAACACTACCCAAAGAAGCAGGGCAACACCCAACTGCAGCAGCCACAGAAGACACAAAGCAAACAAACGGAAGCAAGGCAACGTCACGGTCCGGGACGTTAACGAGGACGGCCCCGTCGCCAAAGCAGCGGTCAAGCTCTTCTGCCGGGCCAGTAACGCCAAGGAGAATGCCAGCAAAAGCAAGGGGCTGGTGCTCGGCACCCACCGTGTGGTCTGGGGTGTGAATGAGGCAACGGGCGCCAAATTCCCTCTCCCTGGGGAGGAGCCGCCCCGCCACCTTGGGGTACCGCTCACCACTGACACCACCCTGGCGGCCAACCTCTGCTACGCCAGCCGTATCCAACGGCTGAACAACATCGGGCAGGTGTGGCGGGTTCCTACCGCGCGGCACCCGGGTTCGGCCGTGACGTGCTTGGCGCCTTGGTGTGCTCGTGCCCTGGCCTCCTATGCCTTGGGCGGCAACTCGTTGCTTTTGGGTTCGTGCGAGCCTGGGGGGTCTGTTTTTTGGGGGTGGGGGGTTTGGGTTCCTTCTGTTGGGCGGTCTGGTGTGTCTCCTTCTGTTGGGAGTTCCGGTGTTCTCTGGGGCTGCTGCAGGTTGTTGCTTCCGTTGTTTGCTTTGTGTCTTCTGTGGCTGCTGCAGTTGGGTGTTGCCCTGCTTCTTTGGGTAGTGTTTGCCTCGTTGCTGTGTTCTGGTTTTGTAGCTGTTTTTCTTTTCTTTTTTTTGTTTTTTGTTGTTTGTTGGTGGGTGGGTCGTCTTTGGCCTTCCGTCTCGCCTGGTGGCCTGGAGTAGGAGGTGCGGCCTTGTTTTTTTTTTATTGTTGTGCCGTTTTGCCGCATTGGGAGCTTTTCTCTCCCTCTGCCGCCCTGTCCCTGTCCCCGTCCTGTCTGTGAGGTTGGCGTTGCTTGGTTCCCTTTCCTTCTGGTTGGTGCCTCTGGGGCTCGGTTGCGGTGTGGTGGTCTTTGCTTGCCGTCTGGCCTTCTTCCCGGCTTGCTGCTTGGTCTGCTTCCGTCCCTTTGTCCTTGTAACGTCCCTCTCAGAAAAAAAAATGGCCTCAGCTTCGTCGGCAGGGTCCACGTGGCCAAGCAGGTATTGGGCAATGCCCTTGCCTTCCACTTCTTTTTTTTTTTTTTCTGAAGGAACCAGGACTCGGGACGGGGTGCCTTTCTTTATGTTGTCTGGCGGTCCTCTGATGCTGCCACTACTCCACGAGCGGCTAGCGTGCCGGGCTTCTGGGCATCTCCACAGGCCAGCTGGATGACTTAGGATGGGTGAGAGTCTTGTAAACCTCCAGACGGGACAGGGACGGGTGGGCACCCTCTTTCTCGTCACACCCCTGACAACTTGCCAGTAGCTGGGGTCGATCCCAGGACCTCCCGGGGGGAATTGCGAGGTTTCCACTTCTCCTTTGTCCAGCCCTCCCCACCCCAGCTGGCAGCGCTGCGGAAGTGCATCGACGGCTTCACAGCCGGCTTTTTTTTTTTCTGAAACCGAGCCCCAGAGGCACCAACCAGAAGGAAAGGAAACCAAGCAACGCCAACCTCACAGACCGGACGGGGACAGGGACAGGACGGCAGAGGGAGAGAAAACCTCCCAAAGCGGCAAAACGGCACAACAAGGCCGCACCTCCTACGCCAGGCCACCAGGCGAGACGGAAGGCCAAAGAAAACCAACCCACCAACAAACGACAAAACCAAAAAAAATAACAGCTACGAAACCAGAACACAGCAACGAGGCAAACACAACCCAAAGAAGCAGGGCAACACCCGACTGCAGCAGCCACAGAAGACACAAAACAAACAACGGAAGCAACAACCTGCAGCAGCCCCAGGGAAAACCGGAACTCCCAACAGAGGAGACACACCAGACCGCCCAACAGAAGGAACCCAAAACCCCACACCCCAAAAAACAGACCCCCCAGGCGCGCACGAACCCAAAAGCACCGAGGTGCCGCCCAAGGCACAGGAGGCCAGGGCACGAGCACACCAAGGCACCAAGCACGTCACGGCCGAACCCGGGTGCCGCTCGGTAGAGTCCCGAGCACGAGCACACCTCAGGGCTTTTTTTTCTGAGAGGGACGTTACAAGTTTTTTTTTTCTGAGAGGGACGTTACAAGGACAAAGGGACGGAAGCAGACCAAGCAGCAAGCCGGGAAGAAGGCCAGACGGCAAGCGAAGACCACCACACCGCAACCGAGCCCCAGAGGCACCAACCAGAAGGAAAGGGAACCAAGCAACGCCAACCTCACAGACAGGACGGGGACAGGGACAGGGCGGCAGAGGGAGAGAAAAGCTCCCAAAGCGGCAAAACGGCACAACAAGGCTCTCTTCCCGGCTTGCTGCTTGGTCTGCTTCCGTCCCTTTGTCCTTGTAACGTCCCTCTCAGAAAAAAAAAGCACAACAAGGCCGCACCTCCTACTCCAGGCCACCAGGCGAGACGGAAGGCCAAAGAAAACCCACCCACCAACAAACAACAAAACCAAAAAGACAGCTACGAAACCAGAACTCAGCAACGAGGCAAACACTTCCCAAAGAAGCAGGGCAACACCCAACTGCAGCAGCCACAGAAGACTCGTGGAGTAGTGGCAGCATCAGCGGACCGCCAGACAACATACAGAAAGGCACCCCGTCCCGAGTCCTGGTTCCTTCAGAAAAAAAAAGTCCTGGTTCCTTAAGAAATAAAAAAAAAAACATAAAGAAAGGCACCCCGTCCCGAGTCCTGGTTCCTTCAGAAAAAAAACAAAAAAAAGAAGACACAAACAAACAACGGAAAAAACAACGGAAGCAACAACCTGCAGCAGCCCCAGGGAACACCGGAACTCCCAACAGAAGGAGACACACCAGACCGCCCAACAGAAGGAACTCAACCCCCCACCCCTCAAAAAACAGACCCCCCAGGCGCGCACGAAACCCAAAAGCACCCGTTGTTTATTTTGTTTTGTTTTGTGTCTTCTGTGGCTGCTGCAGTTGCGTGTTGCCCTGCTTCTTTGGGTTGTGTTTGCCTCATTGCTGTGTTCTTTTTTTTTTCTGAGAGGGACGTTACAAGGACAAAGGGACGGAAGCAGACCAAGCAGCAAGCCGGGAAGAAGGCCAGACGGCAAGCGAAGACCACCACACCGCAACCGAGCCCCAGAGGCACCAACCAGAAGGAAAGGGAACCAAGCAACGCCAACCTCACAGACAGGACGGGGACAGGGACAGGGCGGCAGAGGGAGAGAAAAGCTCCCAAAGCGGCAAAACGGCACAACAAGGCCGCACCTCCTACTCCAGGCCACCAGGCGAGACGGAAGGCCAAAGACGACCCACCCACCAACAAACAACAAAAACAAAAAAAGAAAAGAAAAACGGCTACAAAACCAGAACACAGCAACGAGGCAAACACTACCCAAAGAAGCAGGGCAACACCGAACTGCAGCAGCCACAGAAGACACAAAACAAACAACGGAAGCAACAAACCTGCAGCAGCCCAAGGGAACACCGGAACTCCCAAACAGAAGGGGACACACCAGACCGCCCAACAGAAGGAACCCAACCCCCACCCCCAAAAACACACCCCCCAGGCTCGCACGAACCCAAAAGCACCGAGGTGCCGCCCAAGGCACAGGAGGCCAGGGCACGAGCACACCAAGGTACCAAGCACGTCACGGCCGAACCCGGGTGCCGCTCGGTAGGGTCTCGAGCACGAGCACACCGCAGGGCCGCACAACAGGGCGCCGCCGTGTTCTGGTTTCGTAGCTGTTTTTGTTTGTTTTTTTTGGTTTTTTAGTTTGTTGGTGGGTGGGTCTTCTTTGGCCTTCCGTCTCGCCTGGTGGCCTGGAGTAGGAGGTGCGGCCTTGTTGTGCTGTTTTGCCGCTTTGGGAGCTTTTCTCTCCCTCTGCCGCCCTGTCCCTGTCAGGTCTGTGAGGTTGGCGTTGCTTGGTTTCCTTTCCTTCTGGTTGGCGCCTCTGGGGCTCGGTTGCGGTGTGGTTGTTTTCGCTTGCTGTCTGGCCTTCTTCCCAGCTTGCTGCTTGGTCTGCTTCCGTCCTTGGTCCTTGGTCTGCTTCTGTCCTTGTAACGTCCCTCTCAGAAAAAAAAAGTACCCAGCAAGTAAGGACATTTCAGTTTTAGTGACAGCTAGCATGCAGTGGCCACGTTAAGATCAGGCCCATTAATCCATTAATCCCTTTGGGGCCAGACAACTATTGTCATTGTCGACGCCTCATATCATCAAGCCTGCTTACATACCCAGGACTGTGCACCCATATACCACACCCGTGCGGGCCATTCAGCCATATCGGCCAACACACCAGTAAGAGCAACACACCAGATTACTGATGATGCGCCAAGAGTGTCAAGGTAAGTTCCGACACCAAATGTTAAGGCACCACATTTGGCCCTGGTGACCCGGATTCAAGTCCTACCGGGGACGATACGAACTTACCAGCACCCCCAGAAGGTGACAATGAGGCGCTTTGGCTGGCAACAGGGAAACCTCGCAATTCCCCCCGGGAGGTCCTGGGATCGACCCCAGCAACTGGCAAGTTGTCAGGGGTGTGACGAGAAGGAGGGTGCCCACCCGTCCCTGTCCCGTCTGGAGGTTTACAAGACTCTCACCCATCCTAAGTCATGCAGCTGGCCTGTGGAGACGCCCCGAAGCCCGGCCCGCTAGCCGCTCGTGGAGTAGTGGCAGCATCAGAGGACTGCCAGACAACATAAAGAAAGGCACCCTGTCCCGAGTCCTGGTTCCTTCAGAAAAAAAAGGAGTGCCTCTCCAGGATACCGCACCAGACATGAGGAATCAAAGACGCAAACTGCACATCTCTGAATCTCTGCATTCATCAGCCACTGACCACTAACTATGCATGTATTTCAAGGAAGCATATCTCAACATACCTCACCCATGCATGAGGGAAACCACGATGAGTTCCACCCATTCCAGGCACTCACCACTCACATATAAAGGTCATTCCTGCTGTACAACTGGTCCATTTCCATACTGTAGGACGCACAGACATATGTCGGACAGGAGACCTATGTCAGCTCTTTGCAGCACAGCATCTGTCAAAGCGCATCTGGATTCGCCCCTAGGACGTGCCCAACCCCAAACGTGATTGCCATGGCCATGCAGCCGCCGATTACCACCTGTGCACAGAATCCAGAAGCACACATGTACAAAAGGGTAGAATAGGACAGTTATAGCACGCAGATAGACATAGCTATGCATCAATGAGGATAATTAGAGACTAAGTTAGATAGACCTATCATCATTATGATGTAGTAAGGCAATTCTTCAGTGAGTCTCTAGGGTATTGGAAGCTAAATTATTTGTGAGGCGTTTTTTTCTGAGAGGGACGTTACAAGGACAAAGGGAGACGGAAGCAGACCTTTGTCCTTGTAATGTCCCTCTCAGAAAAAAAAGGGACGGAAGCAGACCAAGCAGCAAGCCGGGAAAAAGGCCAGACGGCAGTGAAGACCACCACACCACAACCGAGCCCCAGAGGCGCCAACCAGAAGGAAAGGAAACCAAGCAACGTCAACCTCACAGACAGGACGGGGACAGGGACAGGGCGGCAGAGGGAGAGAAAAGCTCCCAAAGCGGCAAAACGGCACAACAAGGCCGCACCTCCTACTCCAGGCCACCAGGCGAGACGGAAGGCCAAAGACGACCCACCCACCAACAAACAACAAAAACAAAAAAAGAAAAGAAAAACGGCTACAAAACCAGAACACAGCAACGAGGCAAACACTACCCAAAGAAGCAGGGCAACACCCAACTGCAGCAGCCACAGAAGACACAAAACAAACAACGGAAGCAACAAACCCGCAGCAGCCCAAGGGAACACCGGAACTCCCAAACAGAAGGGGACACACCAGACCGCCCAACAGAAGGAACCCAACCCCCCACCCCCCAAATACACACCCCCGGATAAGACGGGCAAACCCTAAAACCCTAAACCCTAAGCCCGTCCCCCATCAGCCAATGCTGCCTCTCCTCCCCGATCTGTCACACCCTCCAAAGCCTCGACCCCCCTTCCGTGGCGGCCCCCCTATGACGGCTGACATAATTAATTAAGTTCTGCGAGAAACGTTTGCGAGGCTGGGGGCAGTTTATTTTGAAAGCTATATATAATTGTTTGCAAGGTGCCCTACCTGAAGAGTGTTATCACACTTTGCGAGGTCATCAAGTATTTATTTATCCGCAAAAAATTAGTGTCAGTACGGTAAGTATACAAAAATACAGTGCATCCCAGTCTGTCACCCAATGAAATCATTGAGCCTGCAGGTAGGTATTAAGGCCAGCGTACTATTACTATTTTGCTAGTACTCTTATTATTACTATTCCTATATTACTATTCCTAAACTTCTATCCTACTATATTTACTGTATTAGTATATCAGTATATTACTATAATAGTATACTGTTATACTAGTATTAGTACTACTATTACTATTACCAGTACTATTAATGGTACTATTATTACCAGAACCATTATTATTGAGTCTGCCTCTTGCCTGCACCCACAACCCCACACACCCGCAGCGCCCCAATCAAGGGCTTTGCACCGCCCAGCAGTGCCCCCACAAGTCCAAATACTGCCAGGCCAATGATGGATGCCGCCGCCACTGCCACTAGCCTCATGCGCTGATCGGGCAGGAAAGCGCCCGCTCCCAGCGGAATGAGTGCGCCTGCAATCACAGCATATTATACATACATCAGAATGAACAGACTTGGCTAGATGGTCTGGATGTATGTGATAGATCCAAGCAGAGCCAGGACGGACACCTACAAACTGTCCTGTGCATGCATGCAGTGTCTGACCCCATGCATGTATGTACACATATGCAGACCTGTATGCTAGCTAGGCAACATGCTGGCCAACTAGCTACACCAACCACTCAATTCATTATGCTGAACGAATGCTTTGCACATGACAATGCGTGTTGGCCCAGCAGCCACTGTGTATCGAGCTAGTGACTGGAACTTATCCATGTATGCGAGGGGTGTCAACTTCTGCTTGCTGGTGCTGGTTGCATGGTTGGGGTTATATCAACAACCCCAACCATGCAACCAGCACTAGCAAGCAGAAGTTGATTTAATAATTCAACACCAAACATATTAATTCATTTCACAGTCCCTCCCAGATGCAGCGCTGTTAGAATTTTTATCCAAACCAATAATTTGTATGTCCAGAGTGTTAGCAGTGGATGCAGATGCAGCTTTCATCAAGTAGTATGTAGCTAGCGGCCCCATGATTCAACTGTTATCCGGGGTGCCGGTCCAGATCTATCATTGGGTACATCCATCACCATAATTTCCCTCAACGCAAACCAAGTACCTGCTGAGAAAGCCAGTGCTGAGACCACAGCAGCCTGTAGTGGGTTGGCGAGCTCATCCATGTCGATGCCCAGCTCATCCCGGGCATGAGCTCGAATTACATCCTGCTTACCAGTGGGACAGCACAATGTTTAGTTATTATGCAGCAGTAAACCCAGGGGGATGGTGATCCGACTTTTTACATGGCCATGCTCTATCCATGATCAGGTGCCCCACCCACCCCCTCATGCATAATACACCATGCATGGGTGCAACAGCCATCAATGAGGCTTGCTACTCATCCAGTGCATTGGTAATTGCCACATACATGTCTTCAGGCATTCCATCAAACATACATACATAAATCGTGATATTTGTTCACTTACACAATCCTCTTGAAGACTACTGCATATATAGCTCAATCTGTCAATCATAACTACTCTCCATCTGTCAATTCACCATACTAGTCCTTCCTTGCTTGCTTCTATATCATTGCAATTGATACACGAACCCACCTTCTCTGTAAGCTGCTCTGCCACTTTCCTAGCAAGATCTGGATCTAGGCCCCTCTTGATGTAGATCTCTGTGAGTTCCTGCGGCCGTGTGTCAGCGCGCCATAAACAGCTGGACCCCCACACAATGTAAGTGAAGCTCAAAGACCCAAACAAAATACCTTTGGGTCATGCATCCTGTTTACCGCTGCACTTGGACTAGCTAGCAAAAAATACTTCAACGCACACACAGATTCAATACTCAATACACCAAGCTAGCACACATAATACGACTAGAGTGATAATTGCTTGGCAGCATGAGCAGCAGGCGAGCAGTGTTTGCTGTACCTCCCGGGTAACGTTGCGCACCCCTGAGATTTGTAGTTATTTGTAGTTATTCTCCTCCTGGGATACGCCTTACTTTGTGCTTACACAGACAATCGGACCACAAACCTGCAGCTCCCTGGCCCGGGCGGCTGGCCCCTTGAGCTGCTGCTGTCGCTCCTTCTCAATGTCCGCTTCCTCAGTATCACGCTGCAAAGCTCACATGGAACGGAAAAAGTGTAAATTCCTAGAATTCCAGGAAAGGTGTGAACCATGAATATGCTGGGACTCTTCGTGACGACGACTCAGAATAAAATTGTCCACAATATTGCCAATAACATGACCAGGGGGGGATAGGGAACTTATGACCAATATATACCAACAATAAATAATTACAATAACGTAATCGGCCACCATTAGTTTGTTGGCGCATGTAGATACCTGCATGAGGCCCTTATTATCAGTGCCACCACGCAGCCAGTCCCCTGAGCCGCCGCCTCCTGGTATCTGGCAAGACCATTTTGGTCCCACCGACAACCCCCTTGATGCGCACATCTCAAGCTATCCTTACACGTTCACCTAGGGGGAGGACTCGACCTGACCCAAGAGGCGGGCTGTCCAAGCGGGACGCCCCAGCCAATCAAACTACCATTTTCTCCCGACCCGGATACAACCTGCGTGCAACGTTGTGTTGCCGTCAGAAGTTTGCTGCTGTCTTATTCGGGAATGGCCAAGTTCTGTCAATTATTTTTCTTACACCCATCACGGTGTCCGCAAGCACCAATCAAAAGACCACATACAGAGACAGAGGTGCGTGTCGATTGCTCGTCTGTACATACATCTAAATCGCGTAATTTTACCTGGGAAGACACGGAGATGAACTCGCCCACTGCCATGCTCAGCGCCCCGGCAATCCACGCAGCCACGCCTGCAGTGCGTGTGGAAATGATGAAGGGCACAGATCACACACTGCACACATGGGTTTTATTTGACGGAAGCCACAAATGTAGGCACAAGTAGCACAAGCCACTACAAAACACTGCTATCAACAGGATTCAACAGTAGCTAGGAGTAGTGTACTACGTAATCTCTCGTATTATTCTCACCTGTATAAATTCACAGCTAGTAAACATGCGCTGCAGACACCTGAACATGCGTGCATGCATGTCATGTGCCCCTCGCCCTCTATCCCACCACCCACCTGCAAGACGCATGGTGCTCAGCGACTCGCTGCCACCACCCACACCAAGCATCAGTGCAGCCACAGAGACCTGCGCAGGCAGAGGTATGCACGTCCGCGTGTTATAACAACAGATGGAATCATTCGTCCATCAGAGCAAGTGTGCGCGCCAGAAATACTAAGGGTGCTCTTCTACTTGTGATGCTGCAAGAAAGAAAGAAAGGAAGAAAGAAAGCAAAGAAAGCTTTACTCCTGGACCTCGCTCTAAGCCCAAGCGTGTGTTAAGGGGTCCGCCGATTGAAGGGTTGGGAGTCGACATTGGTCACCAGTATTTTGTTCACGCAGGTATCCGCCTGCGGCCCCTATCCGTGTTACCACGCACGCCCCCGAAACCGTTTCCTGGTGTGTGGCCAGACCCATTGGCCCAACCCGCTTGACGCGCACATCTCGGGCTATCCCTTTAACCGTGGCTCAAGACGCCGCAAGATATTTATTAGGTGTGGTTGGATACTGCTGTAATAACACGCACGGCGCGGCCAAAGGCTTTTATCTCGAGAGCTATTGTAACCCGGCGGTACATTCTCCCCCTCCTGAAGGGAAAGTAACGAAGTCCTCGTCCGCGTCCTCGTCCTCGCAGTACATATACAGTCCGCCGTGCCTTCCCTACCACGAGATTTTGCCAGGCCTACCTCGCGTCACGTCAAGCGCCCAACACGGCCCCCGGCGGGCCCGCATGCTTCCCTAACAGCAGGTTTTGGGTAGTGGAAACCTGCCTCCCCGCCATCCAGAATTGAACTCACGACGAACTCGTACGGAAAGCAAAACTACTGATATTCGATACCAATTGCAACAAGGCCGGTTTCTAGAGATTCTGTTCAGGGCCCATTGTCAGGACTAATACTATAACCCCGCCTTACAGATACGTAGGCTGTGTAACGCAAGCATGTACGTGACCGGTAACGTTTGAGTGCGATAGGTGGGATACAACACAAGGCGAGATACAGCACGTCATTGAAGAATGCAAGGGGACCGGCTGCATTGCGCCAGTCGCCTACAACTCGCATGTTGGGCAGCTTCAACGCCTTCGCCATAGGCACTACAAGTAGAAACAATCACAAATGCGTAACACACGATAATCACTGTCACTGGACACGCAAGCCTACGACTCTACTGGTCCACGGCGCTGCACCCACCAAACCGTCGTTTGCGCCCAGGACGAATGCGCGCAACCATGGAGCCCTATGGATGTAGTGCTCGTGTTCATCGCTGCTGCTGCTGCCTCCATCGTTGATAAGCGGAGCCTCCTGGTCGCCACCGTTGGCCGCCATGGTTCTTCCTCAAATCCAAGAGGCGAATGAAGATCTTAAATGTTTAAGAGAATTGTTGGCAATTAAGAAAAGATATTTGCCTTCGCGAAGGCAGCGCAGCGCGCGGCGAGCGCGAGCTGAGTTTGCAAAAGTTCGTTGCTTCAAACGCGATTACAGCAAAATTGGCTACAACTTTAACCTCATTTATGTGTCATTCATTCCCGCTGTAACGTTTTATATGTCCAGTACCGCGGCCTGCAATGCGCCTGCCGACGACGCGTGCTGCACACGCGTGGCGCGGTTACATCAAACCGCAAGACAGCAACCAAGGAACATCATAAAGTTGATCGTAATATTCACGGGCTACGTATGGATGGACAACACGAGCAGTCAAGCTGATACACAAGTCACCGTTGGACACGGTTGAGAGATGAGACTGATCTACCATTGCACAACTTTAAACTGCTTAAAGCATTCCTAATAATCCGATAGGTCCCAAGCGCTGCTGTCAACGGCATCACGGTTGGTCAAAGTCACTAAACCATTGTCGCCGACGGCCTCAACCTTCTGGAAGCAAGCTTCACCGCGCTGTCCAGCAGTTCCCAACTCAGGGTGCAAGTGTTATGCTGGCCGCCTTCCCCAAGTACCCTCAACCGCACCTCCTCCCGCATTCTGCCGTCCGAACCCATTCTGCCGGCGGGAAAAGTCCCTTGCCGCGATGGGGTTCCTCCGTAGGAAAACCCAGCAACTACCGCTGCAATATCCGTCGTCCCACGGAGCAGTAGCTGTCAACGAAGGCGGTGTACAGCACCTGCAGCCGGGCCGCCAGGGAACCCCGCCGGCCGCTGCCGATGGTGCGTCCATCCACCTGCACCACAGGTATCACCCCGGCGAATGTGCCCGTCACGAACGCCTCGTCAGCGCTGTACACCTGCCACGGGACGGGGAGGGGGCCAGCAAGGCTTGATCATGAAAGGGCTCTGCAACACCGACCTGGGCAGCTAAATACGAGTGCTGGTCAGCAAGGCATTTTCTTCTGTGATGTACTGGAGCACATCATTGGCCTCCTCCTCCTAATCGGGGCTAGAACCTACTGCGAACATTACAGCTGGACCGAGCGGCAGTGAGCAGTTAGGATGCAACGACAACACTCCAACCATTCGTCTGCTTTTAGTGGAACGTACGCCATCATTCTCGGTTAACGCGGCGCAGCTGTGTCAAGGACACCTAATAAGACCCAAGATTCGCCGTTTTGAATCCAACACCATGCAGCACACGTTCCCACGTGGGCTCGAGGTGCTCCTTCTAACCCATTGCTGTCGCTCTCAACAATTTTAATCGTGCCTTGGACGCCTCAGCCCAGCTCCATTCGCCTCCACCCCGGCTCCCCACCTGCGTCAAGTAGAAGTCCGTCTCCCGGCAGGGAATGCCGTTCTGGCGGCAGAGCTCCAAGACCCGGGCCCGGGTGATGCCCTGCAGCTGGTGTCTGGGGCTTGGGGCCCACACCTCACCCCTTGGACAGCAGGATGCAGGGGCCCGGCCAGTCGCATCGGTCAGGGAAGGTGCTTGGCGACCCGGACGTAATGGTGCGCATAGTGCTAGCCAGGGCAGCGGGTAGTGGTGAGCGCGCAGGCATGCATACAAAATTTGCGGGGGGAAGGGGAACACCGCAGGAACAAGGGGCCTACCATGACCGATAAAAACCCGTATTACCGATCTCTCTTGACGGAGAGGCAGTGCGTCAATCCCGCTAGGGCCACCTTCACGCTCTGGCCTCGGGGCACACCCACTTGCGCACGATGAAGAAGTTAGTGGAGTTGCAGGTGGCCACGAATCCCTGCGGGTCCAGCATCAGCGCCTCGTCCGCACCCGCCTTGTTGGCCTGTGTGTGGGGGGGGGGAGAGGGAGGGGTCAGGGACTGGAGGGCGAGGGGGACATTGCCTGGCCCGGATTCACCATCGATTGGTCTTAGTTTAAATGGAATGGAGTAGTCAACCAGACGCAGCGCTGCCGCGCTACCACCATGCAAGCCGGGAGCGCACGATCAGGCAACCCCCACCCGGACGCCCCGAGGAAGCATACGTACAAACATGCTGAGCACGCATACATACGCAGGGTGGGCTGACCTGTACGGGTCAGCGCCGGAGTCCAAGTCGACGACCAGAGACCCATTGGCCCGGGGTGGAGGTATGCAGCCACAGCCACATGCCGTGTAGGAGGACGATCAGGGTCGTTCCGTGAGTGTTTCGCATCAGGTACACGATAACACGGCGAATCGGAGCAAGGAATACATAAAAACACACCGTAATACATCGACGATTAGCATGGACGTCGCGAGTTGGGAAAGACGATTGGCACTTTATAAGCAAGAATGGCGGTGACCGGCAGCGGCTCGGAGTACCGCCGTGGGGGCGAACGGGTTACCGTCGTGGGAACACGACCTGTAGGAGAGGTTATCGTTTGCCTCCCAAAGACATCCGATTCAAGGCGTCGCTGGAAGCAAGGCGAGCGCCGTCAGGGTGCAGGCGGCAGCCCGTGGCGTGTGCTGGTGCATGAGAGAATGAAAACACATTCAGGGAACTTCTCCGCCGGGGGAGGGCAAGGAGCGCTGGTAGGACAGGGCCTCGCCAACGAGCCTGGCCAACGCGGGGACTGCCACTGCCACTACTACTGGGCCGCATCAAGTCACGCGCGATGCGTCACGACTGGCAGGCAGGTACCAGTGACGAGCAAGCACCTGCGCAGATGTGGGAATGAGGCTAATGTAATGTGTCCGCGCACAAGCCCACAGCGGCGGCCGCCCGAATGGCTCATCGTCTTCGCGCCCGTCAAGGTCGCAGGCCGGGTGGCCCCTGTACGTGCTTCCCAGTCAGCTCCTCGGCCGCTGTCAACATCCCCGGCTATGTGCCGGGGATGTTGACCGGATGAAACGAACACCAGGTGACGCCCGCCCAGCCTGCAAACCCGGTACGTGTAGCCCACCTGGATGCAGGCGGCGATGCAGTTGAGCTTGGAGTGCGAGTTCCAGCCGGGGTCCTGTACGTCGGGTGCCCCCCGCCGCACATGTACGGTGAAGAGGCGGATGCCCTTCTCCCGTGGAACGGGGGACGGCTCCTGAAGGCGGGGGTAAGGATTGGGGAACCGATGCGTGGCACAGGAGTCAATACGCAACCCAAGTTACTTACCATACATACCTGAATTAAGCGCTCACCGTTACCGCGGGCGACCGCGTCGCCGCCGGACACGCGCGACAGCACTAAGACGGACCACACCCCAGACAGCACAAATTATCGAGAACGTAGTACTCACCTGCGCAAATGGGA
This sequence comes from Eudorina sp. 2006-703-Eu-15, assembly GCA_003117195.1. Taxonomy (NCBI): domain Eukaryota; kingdom Viridiplantae; phylum Chlorophyta; class Chlorophyceae; order Chlamydomonadales; family Volvocaceae; genus Eudorina; species Eudorina sp. 2006-703-Eu-15. Next base: position 495,585 of record BDSI01000041.1, read on the forward strand.
CGAAAGGCGGACGGACGGCAAGGCGAACGGAAGATGTGAGTGGCAACAAAGGGCAGACAAGCGGCAGGCAAAGGCTAAGGTTAAACTAAAGGAAAAGAAGAAAAGATCACGCAAACCCCGGCGGCGACGCGGCGCGAAAGAGGGTGGGTCCGGGAAACGGTAGACGGAAATAGCGGTGCCAGAATGTACGGGTGTACGGGTGTACGGAAGGGCGACGTCGCAGTCGGGCGGAGGGGTTGGCGGGGGGGCCGGGGGGGGCGGGGCGTTGGGCGTGAAGTGTTAACCCGGGGTTTCGCTGCGGCGACGCCGAAGATGACCTGGCTGGCGGTCATGCATGTGCCGCGGCCCCGTTCAGCAGGTTGCTACCAGCCGTGTTCCGTTCATCGCTTGATTGGGTGTAGCCGGAGTGGTCGTAGTTATGTGGTTCGCCTGAAGACTTGCACCCCGCGCCGACCCGCACGACTGATCAAGAGAGGTCGTGCACGCTGGCGCGAGGGCGAGGGCGAGGACGAGGACGAGGAGAAGAGGAGATGGAGGGGAGAAGGAAAGCGCGCGTCGAACCAATACGACAACATCGATACGACAACATCGATACGACAACATAACGAGGCGTTGGTGCACACGTAGGTAAACGTAAGCTCGGTCCCTGCTCGCCTTGTACTCAGGTACGATGACGACGGTAGGGCTGCCGATGGTGATGTTGGGGTTCTGGTAGGGGGTGGGCTTCAGTCCCCGGGTCACCATCAGCCGGATGTGCACACCTACCGGAGGCAAGGGGCGGGGGCGCGTGGGGAGACGGTGCGAGGGAAGCGCGGAGCTGGTACACGTCACAAGGGGCAGCAGGCGGAAGCAGCGAACAGCCGCCGACTGCAGGCGCATGGGTGCGTTACCTTTGGGGCGCTGGCACAAACCGCGGAACGGGGAAGCGGAAGGGTAGGTACCGCTACTCCTCTGGGGGTAGGTAGAAACGTTCGTCAGCGGACCTCCCTCACACCGCCCACCCACGCAACAACTCACCCGAGCTCATGCCATTGGCATCCACTGTGTCGTACACGATTTGCTGCAGCTGCTGCTGTGTAAGTCCGATGTCCATGTCGATGGCTTTGGCGCCCTCGTAGAGCCGCTCAAAGTGCTCCTCCGCAAGAAAGAGGACGCCTGGTGGCCGTGGTGGGTCAAGGGGGGTGCCTAAGGGTGGGAATCGTCCGTTGTTGGGCTCCGCGGGCTGCTACATCACATTGACCGAAAGGCTACGCAGCAGAAGGGGTAATGGGGCCGCCTGCCCTATGGATCAAAGATCGTGAAGGATGTGAAACAGCAGCTTATTGCAGCGTATTGCTGCCGCCGCAACTTGGTGTTGCTTGCCTCCATCCTCAGATCCCTGCCTATCCCCCACATCGCCAGCTCGTGCTTACCGGAATGCAGCCGTATTCCCTCCCACACCCCGTCCCCCAGCATGTAGCCGCTGTCCAGAACTGAGACCCGGGCGAATGGTCGCCAGACCTGCAGGGAGTAAGAACAGGAGGAAGACGCGACCGAGCAGCTCATCCTTTCACCAGAACCGCACGAGGGAACTGCCCGGGGGAACTGTCCGAGCTCCGCAGAGGGAGGACGGCGAGGGTACCTTCAGTGTAAATTGGAGCATCAGGAGCCAAACGGTCAGGGGCGACACCTGACACGGCTGCATGGCTGAGATATCGACTTCGTCGGCCCCGTATCCCCGCAAGGTGCGCCTGCTGCCACCTGCGACCCGCCTGCGCCCCCGCCACCGTCGTCCGTGTAACGGCAACCCAAAAGCCCTACCCATCACCCACCGACCTGCAGCTGAAGCACCACTCCTACCCCAGCAGCCCCTCGCGCCACGCCCCCGCTAGGCTCCAGACTATCCCAACCCCGCGCCCATGACCCCACCACACCCACCAGCTCGAAGCGGCCCGACACGCCGTCCCGCATGCCGATGAGCACGTCCTCATTGCGGGGGTCCTGAAGGTACACGTGGGTTCCGCTGTGGTCCCCCTCCTGATCAGCCTGAGCTTGAGGATGAGCCGTCGATGCCCCGGACGGGGCCGTCACCGGCGCTGTAGGGCAATCCGAGCGTGAAGGGGGGATGGGAACAGGCGCCGGCGCGGGCGCGGAACACGGATTCGGCACCCTAGACAATACCGTCAGATGCTGGTAACTTCAACAACTTGTAGAACTGCCGGGGACCCGCACGGAGGGTCACGTGCAAGCGCAGCTTAACAGAAGAGGGCGACAACACGCAGCTGCGCAGCAGCGACACGTGTGGCGCGAGGCGGATCGGTCCGCCCCTCGCGCCACAGAAAGCAAGCACCGGTACGAGGAATACTGAGGGCTCGGGGCAGCACGGTGCAGCATTCCCATACCAGGACCTGTTTGAAAGGACGAGAGGGAAGCCATTCCGCATTAGCTGGCATGGAATTAAGACGCGCTTCCGCGGTGGCCTCGGCTCTCGAGCAAGGCAAGATTGTCACCGTGTCGAGTTGGTGATCCGCCTTCGCCCGCCGCTCAGTCCCCAAGCGAATGACACATCGCTCAACATGGGTTGGTCCTGCATTGCCCAGCACTTAGGTGGCCCTGTGGCCACGCACGCCCGCAACTCACCCAGCTGCGCGTCTCCCGGCTGCGGAGGCAGGACACCCACGGAACCGCCCATCGCCAAGACCTCCCCAGGAGGCTCCGCTGTGGACGACGCCGTGCCTTCCAACCCTGTGTGCGTCTCCGCGCCATCGAGGCTGGTGAGCCTTCGGCCCAGGGGTCGAGGCACGGCATCCAGCATGGGCCGAATTGCCTGCCGCGACAGCATGTCGTACAGCGGGTAGCACTCGGTCAGCAACGGCCGGAGGCTGACGGGCAGGGGCTTGCGGCCTTCCCGGACCTCCGCGTCGAAGCCTGCAGCGGGCCAGGGACGCAGCCGGGGGTTCGGGAGATCCGTTGGGCAGCGAAGCGAAACGCGACACATCACGGCGGGACGGGACGAGACGAGACGGGGCGCCAGCGAGCAACAAAGGGTGCAGTGCTCGACATGGGCTACGTGGGCACGTGGCTACGTGCGCTGCTTTGAGAGCGCAGCCGTAAGGGAATGAGCTGCAGCCTGCAGGTGTGGGTGCGTTCGTGCACGTTTCCGAAAGGTGGTCCCAGCGGCAGGGGGCGGTGGGGTCATAATCGAACTGATTCGAGGTAGATCGGCACACGCCGCCCCAACGGCCAAATGTGTCGATGCCCCCCCGGTCGTTGTCGCGCCCCTTTCGTGCAGCCCCACCGGAAACAGAGCAGGTGTTAAGCGACCCAGAAGACATCCCACAGGTCCGACACCATCACTTCGAAACCACCCGGCGGCCAGCAAGTTCATGGTGCCGTCCTGGTTCATACAACCAGTCAACCTCATGGCAGGTGCCGGCGGTCCCAGCAACCAAAGTCCGAAGGAGCCACCCACCCATCCACCCACCACCCCCACCAACACATGAAGATAGCAACACAGCAACCTCGCCGTGCGAATGCGGTGCGCACGCCTTCCTCCGCTGCAGGACCCCCGGCACCCCCGGACTCCCCGCCACCCGGACGCCTCGGTTACCACGCACCCGTGCTCTTGTGCGTGTTCTTATACCACCAGTCCGCCCAACACCCGTCGTAGGGCTTGGGCCCCGCCGGCCAGCTCAGCATGGCGGGCTCCCAGGCCAACCCCAGCGCTCCACAGAGTGAGCGCAACACGGCAGCGGGCTGCCGTACAAGGTCGTCCGAGTTGACCACGATGGGCTTCTTCCTGCAGCGCATGTGCGATGAACGAACGGGTATGGGCGCCGGGATGCAATCACTGTCTGCAAGACGGCTGCTCCCGATTGCCGTATGCGCTGGGCTGCAGGAAGGGTGACAAAGAGGGTTGGGCATGAGAGTGAAACACACAGGGTTGGCGGTGCAGGCCTGTGGTACTGGGCACGCGCTTACCGCGCACTCAGGCCCGAGTGCTCACAGGAGGAGGTCGTGAACTCGAAAAGTAAGGTCTTGCGCATCGCATCGCATGGCGGGAGTTCGGACGATGGCAGATTGGAGAACGGACTCACACCTATGCGCGCCGTACTGCAACCCGCGCCCGTCCGACACAAACCCACTTCGAGCTCATATGCCCCGCCGCCCCGCCCGACACCCCACACGCCCGCATGCGCCCCGCCCTCTCCATGAGGACGACCCACCCCAGCACTCGCAGCTCACTGACAATCTCAAGGAGGGCCTGCGAGCCGACAGCGGCAGCAAGGTGGGACAGCAAGACAACATCCGCGATGCAACACCGCACCTCTGGGGTTCAGGGGCGGCAACGGTTTGGAGGCAAACGGTTTGTAGGACAGGGGTTGCGTGTGGCGCGGGATTGCAACGGCGCTGCGGCAGAAGCGTCGATGTAGGTGTACTGTGGGACTGAGTTGGCGGCAGCCCAGAGTTGCAGGGGCTAACTCGCCAGAGGACCCAACCCGACTCGATCTGACCCAGCTCGACACGCGGGATCCTGCAGGCTGGCGGCCATTCGTCCTGTTTGGGCTCCAACTTCAAACCACAGCCCACCGTTGACTCACCGTGTAGCCCAGCTCCTGCTGCGTGGGCTCCAGTACGTTGGAGAATGATTGCAGTACGCCGTACGGCTCGCGCACAAGGATCTGCAGCAGGACCGGCATCGGGACCAGCGCGTTCGGCTGTTGGGGTTAAATTGAAAAAAGCCTAGCCCCTGCCAGCCAATGCCTCTGGTTGGCCTTTTCACGCCCGTGCATCTCGCCACCTCAGATGCACGACTCTCATTTGGATCCCACCCACATGTCCCTGTCCCCAATATCCTGGCCCCCAACCCACCACGTGCTGCGCCCTGCGGAACAGCTCCGGCCCCAGCCCAATCTTGTGCTTGCCCATGTGCTTGGCGTACAGCACCGGCCGCCCGCTGGTCGTCCCTCGCGGCGCCAGGAGCTGCGAGTCCACCACCGCATTGCCGTCCGGGTTCTGAGCAGCCAGGACCTGTCACCGCCAGGGAGGGACGGAGGAAGAGAAGAGGGTGCCGAGAAATGGGGAAGAGGTACAAGGAGGAGGCGGTACGAAGGGACCGAGGTGGGAGGAATCCAAGCATGACAACTGGATTAGTAGATGGAAGCAATTGAAAATGGTGGACTCCTGTAACTCCGGTAATGGTGGACTCCGGTAACAGCCCCACTTGCCACGATGCTGGCTTGCCCTACTGTCCATGGCTGTAGCGGTGGGTTACGCTGCCTTCGCTTTGGCTTACACGGCCTGAAGTCATTACCCTCCCGCTGCGGCATCCGCCAATGAGACACATGAAGGCACATGAAGGCACGTGAAGGCATTCACGGCAACCAACGCCTGCGTCATCTGCCGCACCACCCTGGCTTCCCCGGGCATGTAATCCTCGGCAGCCTGCCCTGAACCTGCAGGTTCCGGCGTCGTCCCTCCAGTGATGTGCCCTTCGGGCCCAGGTAGTTCTGAACTCGCCCGACCGCCCTTACCAAGTCTCGATATGGCCGAGGCACGCCCGTGAGCTTCAAATAATTCGCGTAAAGCGGTTCATCAAGCACCGTAGTGTCGCTACGCTGAGCAAACGAGTACAAGAGGCTGGTCGAGCAGCATCGCGGAACCGACCAGCAGTTGATGCAATTCGCATCAAAAGTTGGAGGATTTTCCATGCGCTCGACAATTTCTAATATCGGCTCTATTGCACCAACAGGTACTGTGCTGCTTTTGTGTAGCAAAGGAGACATCGAAAGAGAATGTCAACGCCTTAAAGCCAGCACGATGTCACAAGTGTTGACAGCCTGGAGCATTATGATGCGGAATGCTTCAGTTTTTTGAACCAGTTCAGGAAAGTAGTTATGATTTCGGAGCAACACAACGAGCCTGTATCCATAAATGCGTACGAACAACGCAGTTACACGTGTACTGAGGTTGTAAGAATTCGACGCTGTATGCTGTCTCGCGAAAAAAAGAGTGAGGGACCCAGTTTTCATATCGGTTTCTTCATTCGTGGTGGAGGTGATTGTCTTCATTCGGGGTAATAAGTTACGCCGAGCGTGCCCCCGAAGCACGGTTGATCATCAGGGGGGGCACTGTTAGGGGGATGGGAACATTGCCCCTCCCACACACACACTCGTCTCCTTCCCGGCGAGAGTGCTTCGGTGGTCGGTCGAACTCGCCGGGCCTCGCCTAGCACCTCTCTTACAATCGCTAGGCACGGCTCTAGACCGCGCCACGCCAGCTGCCGCTTCGGTTGGTTTGGATGCACCAACAGTGACTACGCCCGCCACGCCACACGCGATCTCGGTAACTGCATGGCCTCCGTTAAGGGGCAGCCCTCGGTCAAGATGCCTGTTGCTGTTGCATGGTATACGCGGAAGTGCGGCAAAGCAGTATTTTGCACGCGATCCAACTACGTTTCCGTACGGCCGACTTCTAGCGAAAAAGCTGCCTAAGGATTAGACCATGAACCACAACGATATTGGCGCATAACTACGCCACATTGAGACCCGTGCGTACCTGGAAGATCACACACGCCCCCGCTTCCCTCCAAAGCCCCGACCAACGCCCAGTAAAAGTTGAAAGTGTGTCCTTGGACACCTTTCCCCGCCGCCAACATGTCCGCCGAATGGGGCCCCAGTGCACCCCGCAGCTCCACCGCATCCCGCCCATTCCTTCACAGCATCCCGACCACTCCTTCACACCCCGCTCGTCTTTCTGCGTGACATCATGCCATGAAGTGAAGGTGTTGAGAAACACCGAGTCTATGTGCATGACTCATTACTGTTTCAGAGGCGAGCCTTGGCAAGCCGCCGCATCTGAAGTCTGGACGGGCGCATGCGGCAGGATTGGATATCGAACTACTCCGCAGCCCCCCCTCCCCGGCCCCCCACCTGCGCTGCGCCAGCAGCACCGTCGGGCGCACCAGCCCGTCCCCCAGCAAACCTCAGATAGCTCCTGCAGCACCTCCTCCTCCGCCTCGCCTCCTCATGCGCATTAGCGACTTGCACGAGTGCGCAGCACGGGCCGGAGTGGTCGTGGGGCACGTCAGCAATTTTATTGGCCTCCTCCTCGACCGCGGGCCCAGGTCACCGCAACACCCACCAACCAGTCAGCCGTCCGAGCTCGCGTTCGCATCCTTGGATGGAAGTCCGCTCCAGGGAGCTTGGCGGGTATCGCATCCATTTCGCATGACCCCCATGCATGTGACCCCGTAGTGCGCCTCCCTTGTTCGGCCAAAAACCTTCCGTCCTGGCCCCGACCTGCCCCCTCCCGCTCTCTCTTACCTAATCCACGGTCCCAAGCATGCGGGTCTCCGACACGCTCCCCCGCACCACCCCATTGATGTGTAACGTCTTGGTCAGGTCACCCGTCATGACGAAGGGGCTGCCGGTGATCACCTCGTCCATTTACCTGGGGTCCCGGGGCGGGATGGAACGGGTTTTCCATAGACCGCTTGATGGACGTATGCCCGGTATCTGGGGTGATGCAAACGATGATTACCTGAAAACGCCCCATCCCGGAGGGAATGACCCAGCAGCAACGTGCGCACGTTGAGATGCCCTGTACCGTCCGGCCAAGCCCCGCACCCCCTCCGCAGCCCCCGCTTACTTGCACGCCCGCACCGACCGAGTGCGCTCGTGGAGGTTCATGATGGGCAGGTGCGGTCCCCGGCGCGCCTGCATATCCTCGTCCGCCCCAGGCGCGGCCTCGTCCGCGCTGGCTGCGGTGGCAGCGCCGCCCCTTGCGACGGCGACGGCGGCCGAAACCAGTACTAGATCCGGATCCAGACCCAACCCTGAGACCCTGAGGCGGAGCTACACGGCGGCGGCTGGCAGCTGGAAAACGAGGGCCGCGCTCAGGGAGGTGCCCATCGAAATGATGTTGTTGAAGAGGGTTACCACCCGTTGGTGGCCATCCTGGGGGAATGAATGGGAGGGATGAAAGGAGAGGGGAGGTTGGGGAGCGAGGGCGAGGGTTGGGTATGGGGCTGGATCGGACTGGATAGGATTGAACAACGATGAGGGGAGGAGGAGCGGCGAGCGGGTGTTCGTGTGGACAGGAGGGATGAGGAGTGCCGCACAGGCGCGAAATGAGCTGTGTGGAACTGGAGGAGGCGCGCATTTGGTCAGTCGCATCAAGGTGTGGGTGGCGCGAACGCGGCGGACAGCTCGCAGGTAGCAATCAACCAGTCAAAGCCTTCCCGCCTCCCAAGGTGCTATATCCACATCCGCCAAGATGCAATGCGCAGCAACGCGCTACGAAACGAAACGATGCGCAGCACAGATCAAGGCAGCGCAGAAAGACAACTGGCAGCGCAGGAGGAATGGGCGCAGTCTTCCCACCCCCGGGTCGGACCGCCGGCTACCGCCCTCACCGTCAGCCAGTGCTGAGTAGTGATGAGCCATTACTTAATCCGGCTGCTGCCGCTGCTGCAGCGGCTGCTGTAGCGGCGGCGGAGTATGGTTTCCACCGATGGGTTGGCTTAGCGCAGCGGTCCGAGGGGTCTGCGAATCGAGTGCTGGTGAGGATCGGGCGTGGTGCCGCTGGCGGTCGAGGCGCAGCGGCGGAGGATTGGGCCGAGGCCCAGGGCGAGGGACTGACGGGCGCGTGGGCGCCGACGTGAGAGTTGGAACGAAGGCTAAGAATTACGCTGTGGCCGAGACGCCTGTAACGCAGTGGTAACGTGGTATTCGGTCGCGTCGTGAGTTGGGGAGCGGGCGTCGCCATCCAGGGCTCCCCATTCGTCGTCGGCTTGGACAGCGCCGCCGCTGTCGACCACCGACGCCAGAGCTTCGACCAGAGACCCAGCGACAGAGGCGGCCTGGTTGAGCATGCGATTTGCCATCAGAGGGGCAGGTGGGGGCAAAGGTCCGTGTACGGCTTACCATTCCAGTGCCGACACGGTACGGCTTACCATTCCAGTGCCTCCAAGAAAATTTGATTCTAGGTCATCGCTTTTCTCCGAGGTCATTGGCCGGTCCCAGATGGCGCTTGGCCCCGAGATCGGAAGCCGTGCTCCCTTGCTTGCTACGGATACGAACAGCTCCAAAGCAAGATTGATCATCTAGATCGCTATTGGTATCGTTGCCGATAGAATTCCTCGCGGTCACGTTTCCATTGACCGTTAACAAATGCCCAGCTGGCCAACAAGACAAACAAGAAACGTACCAAAAATTGGTTGGTTTTAGGCGTATATTCTCGCATGGAACATGTATGTGTATGTCTGTATGTGTGTAAAGCAGCTGAACCCCAAACCCATTCCACGGCAAACGTCGTGCAACGACCCAGGGGCGACACGAGCAGCGGTGCTGACTTACAAATGCAGCCCAAATGCAGCCAGCTGACAAACAATTCATTCTATTCCGCCTCATCGCCTGTTGTCCTAATCGTCTCCAAAGCCGCTTTAAGTTGCGCACATCACACAAACGAAACAGAAAGCAAAGCTCCCACCTCAAGAACGAAAAATCCAGCAATGAGCGACATGTTCAACAGCTCCTACAAGTTTTTTGCACGTTCTGTGTTCATGGTTGTCCTCCTCTGCTCCTCAGCGCACCCTCCCGCACGCCACGCCTTCGGGACACCTCTCCCTCACGCATTCTAATTGGCCCCCCCTTCACAGAAATAAGCTAAGCACTCCTCCCCTGCGAATGGAAACCACCCTTGGCCGCAAACACCGAAGTCGCGACCGTTCCGGTAGGCAGCTGCTTCACTTCGCCATGGGGTTGCTGCATACATAGTTGATCGCATCCGCAACGGAAGCAATCTTATCGGCCTCCGCATCAGGGATTTCCAGGCCGAACTCCTCTTCCAAAGCCATGACCAGCTCAACAACGTCCAAGCTATCCAGGCCCAGGTCCTTCTCAAAGCTCGCCGTGGGCGTCACCTGAAACCATGACATCAGACAAAAGCTCGTTATGAACCATGCTCCATCTGCACTCAGCCGACAGACTGAAGTGCGCACCCCACCACCACAACGAAAAAGCCTGCATTACCTACCTTAGATGCATCGATCTTCTCAAAGTGCTTTGTGACGTGAATCACACGCTCCGTCACGGTGTCCTTGTCCAGGAAGCCCCCGCCGAATCCCCGGCTGATTATGTTTGTGAACGTTGGCAGGGCGGTTTGATAAGTGCTGGAGTTCGCAGTTACACGCAAGTGCTTCAGCACAGTAGACCTAAACAAGTTCGCTGCCGAAGACAGGGCCATTTTGGAAAGCTGGTCGCTCACACAGCACAGCCGGAAAGTTCCGAAAGCGAATCCACAGCTGAGTTCCTGCGGAAAAGTTAAGTTCAATAGGGGCTACACAGCAGCACTGGGACCGCTGCCTGATTTTCCCTCGTACGCAGCGTACTACATCCGAAACTGGGAGCGGTTCTTTGCGCTCAGACAAGTCACTCGTTAAAAATGTTTTTGTGGCTGCATTGAAAACTTGTTCATTACAAGGTCATGATGGAGTAACCATTGTACCCGCATGGATTGCCCATAGCCTACCTGAGTCCACCTGTCGTCAGGCTCAGTCATGCAGATATCTCGGGCGAGGGAACCGCCATAAACCTTTACCCGGTTGCCTGCGTGACGTAGCTGTGACCCTTGCCCCACGCGTCCAGTACGAGGTTGCACCGACCGCGGCTACATGGATATCGACCTGGATAAGGAGCTCAAAGTCCGGCGGCGCATCCTCGCCATGTACGTACCTTCAATGTTTCTCAGAGAAGCATGGGGGGTTGCCTGACCTGTTGTTGGCGGCGTTCGGTGACACGGTCGACCATGGGGAGTTCTTGACGGGTGGCTAGGGGCAAGTGACAGATTTTGTGACGGGTGGCGCGGCGCCCGTACCCGGCCCTCCCCATCCCAGCTACAATAAGGACCGTGAGGACTTTGCCAGCAAGGAAGCCTACGATGACTACCTGGAGGAGGTTGAAGACATCAGTGAGTGGGAGGGATGGGCGGCGCCCCGGGAGCTCTGGGCTGGCGTGGGACATGGCACGGGGCAGAGGCATGGGATCGGCTCTTAAAGTTGTCAGCGTCACGTCACAGGTTTCATGAGAGGAGGCCCGCGCAAGTCAGACCTGGGTTGGGGGGTTTCGGAGGTGGGTGACAAGAAGGGCAATCGAGCCAATTGTGGATTGAGACTGTCCAAACGCAGGACGAGGTTGCCCGTGCCTGCGGGACATGGAGCATGTGTTGAACGGTAGGGGAGCGGAGCCTGTTTGGGTTTGAGCTGTCGTTCAGTGCGCGGTCTGCCTCGGCCGGTTGTGCGTGGGTGTTCCCATGCAAGACTGTATAGGCCGCATCTCTGGTCACAGCTTGTGTGCCCGCACCCTTCCCTGACCGCCTTCTGGCCCCCCCTCCACCCCCCACCTCCCCCACACACAAGTCTGGCGGTTGGCCACCAATGTGGACGTGGAGCGCACGGAGGCCCAGGTGCGCAAGTACCGCCAACAGAACCAGGAGCAGATCAACGCAAAGAGCGCCAAACAGGTGGGATGGGGTTATCGGGTATGGGACGGGGTCCAGGGGTCCAGGGGACGGAATGACGGGTGGAGCGGTGTTTGGGTGGAGGCGGAGGAGGCGCGAAGTGACGGGTTGCTGGGGTGCGACTGCAACCCTTCCAGGGGTGCGCTTCAGAGAGGTAGGTCGTTTTGGAATTCGGGCTTGGTGGAACGATGAAGGCGGCGTGTTCTATGGCTGGAGCGCGCGGCACACGATGGGGCGCAACGGCTGGCGGCTCAGCACGGCTCACGGATGGGGTTGTGAGTGGGGTTGTGAGGTCGATCCCTTGCCGCTGCGCAGGCCAACATGGAGGCCCAGACGGTCGCGGCACAGCTGACGGCAGCCTCCCTGGCGGCAGCGGCACAGGCGGCCAAGGCGGCAGGACCTCCCATGTAAGTTGCGCTTGGGCACCAACGCACCATAGAATACAATCAACGGATAGTTCTGGTTGCGGACACCCAAAAGTGATCATCAACTTCATCGCGAGCCATGGTTGACCCTTAAATCGGCGGGCAAACCCATAAATGTCGTACATCCCCATCATCATGCTCGAACGTAAAGTTCTAACTCATGAGTTGAACGGGATCAGAAGTTTGGAGTGGCCCTCCTTCGGACCTCCTCTCCCCATACGCACTCTCTCAAACACTTACTCGTGCCACCTCCCATGTGGTTTGCATGTCGCGTCTTCGGGACTGCACCGAAGGTCCGGGGGGCTGCCCACCATTCTGCCCAAGCTCGTACAAGACTACAACACGTTGCTGGACGGTGGGCGGAACTTCAAGTACGACAGGCGCCTGTTGGACCGTCCTGGCGCCGAGGCAGAGGCGGCCGGCGGCTGGACACCAGGTGGGCGGGTGGGTGGGTGGGCGGGGATTCACGGGCCAGCCGCGCGCGGGCGCTGTACTTGAGACTGCAGGAGAAGAGTTGAGCCGGGTTAAAATAGCAAGCGTTGGCTGTTGTTGGTTTTGATCACGCCCAGGTCCGTTAGGTTTCATCGTCATTGCAATTCGCAGTGGGCACTCGCGGCATGTGGGCGCGTCTTAGTTCCCTGAGCTGTCCCACTACCGGTCACGCAAGGTCCAGGTATGGCACAGATGGAGTCTGGTGGTGAGGGGCTTCGGGGTGCAGATGGTCGGATGGAGCGCACTGCACCCTGGCCCGCCCCGCATTCCTCGATAAGACGTCGAGGGACCTGCCCGCACCACCGCCCGAGGGACGGAGCCCGCACCAGCGGCACACGGGATCACCAACACGGCATTCATTTGACAGCCCATTCTGCCATCATGCCACACCATCCTCCTCCTTGAAGTTGCTTCCGAAACTGTCTAGCCGACACTCACCCTGCCCCCCGCACTGTCGGTTGTTCTCTGCTGCGGTCACTTGGCGGGCTGGCGTTCATCGGTAGGTGTGGCTCGCGCCCGCCTGTCTCAGGAGGCGTTCAGCTCACTGCTGCCACCGGTGCGGCTCCTGGTGGCGAGCTGAGGCCGGCAGCAGCTGCAGCAGCACCCCACTCCCACCGGATGACCCAACTGCGGCTGCCGCACAGGGGCGGCCGCCTGCACGGTAGGCCACAGAAGCCTGCACGGCGTGTCTCCGGGGTGCTGGTGCTGGTGCCGACTCGGAGGGAAGCACAGCCTGGCCGGGAGCTGGGACATACACCCCGTCAGCGGGGTGTTGCTGCTGGTGGCGCTTGGGTGAGTGGCGGCACGGGACGCTGGCGCGGAGGTCAAGATGTGTTTGCTCATGAGCAGATGGATTATCTCTGGGCAAACGCAGTTGTTCAAGCAGACAAGCAGACAGGCAGAGAGACAGACTGGCGGACATGCAGAGAGACAGACTGGCGGACATGTGGAGAGACAGAACGCTGGGCCGCCAGGGTGCCATGACCCATGCGGCGCTGTGCCACAGTGCAAACCCTTCCCCGGTTGTGAGCCAGTGGTGGGCAGCATGTGCGGCCCATCCATCCACCGGTCTGGTCCTCGTGATAGCCCTGACTGGAGCTGGGACGAATCAGCGCCCTTGGGTTGCTGTGGCCCATGAATGCTGAGACGTAGGTGTTGGTTGGCAAACAAGTCGTTTGATTTTCAGCCGTGTCCTTGGAAATCTTGTCGGTGAATATGGCACCCGGAGGTGTGCCCTTCTGCAGGGCGGCAATGCGTTTCCCACAGTAGTGTGACGCAGTGTGCAAGTGACAGGTGCTGGCGTGTATCCGCATTGACGCGGTTAGGACTGGTTAGGACTAGCTCTGCAGATAGTATGCAATGCGGGTCCGGGTCAGTCAGCTCAGTCGCAGCTTCCAGGAGATAATGAGCGCGGTGGTTCCATGCGTGATGGTGTGGGCCTGCAATACGCGGCGGTGTGCATTTGTAAGTGGATGGATGGATGTTTGAATGTTACAGAGGACCATGTGCGGGCCATCTCTTCATGGCTCGCGGCCCGGCATCAGTGGCCTGACATCCACGTCTAAACAGTTCGTATCATCATAATTGCGTTGGCCTGGGCGCCTTGGTCAGGCGGGTACGTTGAAGCTCTTCGAGCTTGCGGACTTACCCTATCTTCTGTGCGTGTTTCCGCACTGGCATGGACGTCGTGCGCCTCGCACCAGATACGGTGCGTACGCAGGTCTGTCGTCTGGTCCTGTCCGGTCATGGCTGCTGGGTCCGACCCCCGGCAACATTCGTTTCATCGGCTCGCGCGTTTGCCAGCTGCCCTGTGCCACCCCACGCGTGCGGCCCATGCGGCTCGGAGTTGCGTCAACAGCGCCCTCGCTGCGATGAACGGGCAGAGAGATCAAGAGAGATCTCAGTGTTACTTTCTCTAGGCCTTTTGTGAAGACCGTCTGAGTTCATAATCTCCATTTGTTATCAAGATGGAGCGCTTGCGATACTGCTAGGCACGCTCGGACGAGAATGTACGGTACATGTTGACCGATACTGCAATCTCCGAGGCCCATGACATTCCCGAAATGATATGTGGTTTTAATTAAGCATGAAATACAAATTAAGAAACCAAACCAATGGGATTGGGCCGGCCAGGGACAATGGAACCAAGGGTAATCAAGGTTCCATCAAGGGTGATTACCCTTGATGAAACCTGCTGGTGAAGCTATCCGGGTGAGCTCGATTTCATTGTTATTTCTGACTGAATTCCATTGCTCTTATTCGCTTCTTGTTGTACTATCAAAAGCACGGGGTGGCGAACGGACCGTGCATCATAACATAATTTAATGTTTCCAGGTAGAGCTTTATCACAATTTAACCTAAAGCATATTTATTCGATCCTTGCCTGGGCGCGCGCGTTGTCGTTGCTGCGACAATTCACAGCAGACAGCTAATAGTGCAAGCTGAGTACTACAATATTTACACATTTGGAAATCTAAATCGTTTCATTTCTATGAACAGAACGTTCATATGATTATGGTAATTTGTCGGACTGAGCTGCAACGGAGGTGTACGCCAACCGCTCTGCAAGGCACGTCGATCATGTTCAAACGATGCCGTTGTTCCGAGCAGAACCTCGACTCCACCTGTTTCCTTTGCTGGGAATGACTTGTCCTTGTCCTGCAGGGCCTCTGTGTCAGAATGACAACTTCCAGTCATGGTTCCAGCAAAGTAAATGCGTGGATGCCTGGCCCGCACAGCGTTTGCAAAGCTCCCTAAGACCCAACTCAAAAGCACCCGAGGTCCGGCGGGTGCGGGACCCTGTGGAGCTGTTGCCCGTTAACGGACTCCGCAACCCTTCGCGCGTGTTGGCACGTTCGTGCGCGGACTCCTAACAACCATCCACACTGCCCTTCCAATGGACATCTACTCGGTGCCAGCAAACCCATCTGGCAGGCCCACACCACTCCTTAATAGGAATGAATCCTACCATGTTCTCGTGTCTTACTAACTCCTCTGCCCCTGTGCCAGCAGGTCGCTGTTGGCGGCAACGGTGACATGCCGGTGGCGCTATGCCATGTCGGGACACGTGACCCGGACTCTGACACAAGGGCCCGCCGTGTGTCGAACATGACGGCGCATGGGGCCTCGCAGCCAGTCCTGCAACAGGCGTGGCCGCGGCCGCCATGCCAGGCTGAAATGCGGAATGCGGACCAGCAACCCCACCACTCACAGCCAGTGGCAGGCATTGGAGGAGGCGACTCATCACCATGGACCCGGGGACCGGGCTGGAGTCGCCCCGGGTGGACAAAGTCATGTGCCGGCAACACGGCGCCGCTGACCCGGCAGACACTGGCGGCGCTCTTGCCACTTCTCCAGGCGCCACCGCAGCTACGGAGCCGCCCGCGGCCCATGCCGCAGCAGAGGCTGACCCCATCGGGGCCACTGCCGGCTTCAGCGGCACCGGCGGCACGGACCCTCGTGTTGCTGATGGCTCTGGTGGTCGCGTCTTGCCATGTGCGCTTGGCGGCGGCGTCGGCGCCGTCGTCGTACACGGAGGCTGACGACGCAGCGGCGCTGCTGGCGATGGTGGGGCCTGCCCCGCCGTCGCAGCTGAGCGGATGGAGCGGGACGACGCCCTGCACAGGCGGTGAGATTCGGCGGGGCTGGGCTGGGCTGGGCTGGGCCGGGAAGGGAAGGGGGGGCGACACTCCGTACAGAGGCTGCAGGCAGGGCCTGGGGTGCGAGCGCTGGGGCCTGGGGTTGGAGAGAGGGAAAGGTTCCAGCGCCCGGAAAGGAACCAGGGGCTCGTCGCCTTTGACAGCGACAACAAGGACACGGCCCCGCTCCGCATGCCCGCCAGGATGGGTGAGTGAGTGGGCTGGTGGGCGGGTGAGTTACAGCTAGCGCTTGCGGGCATTCTGAAACGTACCCCCGATACGGGCAGGTCACACCCGGATACGGGGCAGTTGCCGCCAGGCACCTCCGGCAGCCGAGGCAGCCGAGAGGGTCGGCGCCGGGAATGGGAACCGCGGGTCTGTGGTCCTGTGACAGTGCGGCCCCGTGCGTGGTCGAGGCATGGTGACGATGGTGCCCGGGGCCGGTAGCGGGGCAGGTGGGGGCCGGTCGCGGGCCAGGGGGGGGCCATAGCTGCTGGGCGGGCAGCTGCACGATGGGAGGGAGCTCAGACGGCAGCCATTCCTCCTCCTCCTGGTTCTACATGCTGGCAGACCGCCTGGGTGGGCCTTACGCCCTGCTGTGTGGTCAGGGGCCAGGAGGGGGGAGGCGGCAATGGCTCCCGTCCCGTCCCAGCCAGGGATGACACGGTGCTGCATCAGCAGCAGCAGAGCTCAAGTGCTCAACCGGCCACATGTGAGCAGCGGGATGAGCTGGGTGCGCGCCCTGGTTGAAGCCCAGACTGAGGCTGCTGGCCGCTGCAGCGGGCCAGGCGGGACATCAGCCACGGCGGGGAGTGGAGCAGTGCAGTGCAGTGCAGTGCAGTGCAGCGCAGTGCGGCAGTCGTTGCGGCGGCACGCAGCGGCCCAACGGCAGCCTGGACTGGGCCGTGAAGCGTTGGTTGCTGCGCGCACTGCAGTGCCGTGCAGTCTGCAGTGCTTTGTTGCCGTTCCCGTACATGCACCTGTGCGATGGCGGATTCACCCAGGGACCTGCGCTTTCCCCCCTCGGCAGCTGGTTGGGCGGCGCCCATGCCGGGTCCGTGTATTCCCCGGGGCCTAGGCACCTACCTTGCAGGACTGCGGTGCAGCTCGGCCCCCTCCCCCCTACTTCGTCTCTGCCCACGGAAACCCATACACCAATGTACGCCGCACCCTCTCCTCACCGTATTCCCTGCCCGCTCCCTGCCCAGGTGGGTGGCCGTACGTCAACTGCTCGGCCGGCCGGGTAGTGTCCGTGGACCTGCCCGGCACCTTCAGCCTCAGCACCGGGGCGACACTGCCGCCCTCAATAAGTGAGTTGGCCATTCACCACACCACACCTCATCACACACCACACCTCACGACACGATCAGACGGAGTGGGTCCCATTCGGTGTTGCTGCCGTACATGGACGCGGATGCGGTCACGGGCAGCGCCGCATCGCCTCGGGTGGGTTGCAACCCTCCTCAGTCCCCCAGGTGCCATTCCTCCACCGCACCCTCTGTTGGTGTGGCTTTTTACTTAGAAACCCACCATCGCCATCGCAAGGCCCCTAACCCTAACCCTGACCGTGACTCACACCGACAACCAAGCTGCCCCGAAAGTCTGACGTCTCCTTGAGACCTGTCGCATCCTCCCTCACCCCCGCCCCCCTGCAAACCCCCGTTCGCAAACCCCACCAACTCACCCTACCCCTCCTTCCTCCCTTTGGCCCTCCCTCCGGCGCAGGTCAACTGGACTCGCTGCAGCGGCTGCGCCTGGACTCGGCGGGGCTGTCCGCCAGCCTGCCGCCGCAGCTCTCGGCGCTGTCGCGGCTGTCGGTGCTGTCGCTGTCGTTCAACTCTTTCACGGGGACCCTGCCAGCGGCCTGGTCAGCCCTCACCGGCCTGCAGTGAGTTCAGGATCCGGATCCAGTGCTGTTGGGGCCGGGGAGGGAGGGGGCCGGGGAGGGGCCGCGGGGAGGCGGGGAGTACGTTGCTGGTCGGCCTTGGGCCTAATGGCCCCATGGCGGCAGCTGTTCATCCCCATCAATGTCCCACGAGCGCCTCCTGCCCTCCATGTCCTCACCCCCGTCCACCTCCCCCCTTGTGGCGCCATCCCGGATCACTGCCGTCATGCAATCACCAGCCTTGAACCTGGCAGCAGCTCAGCTCAGTACAGCCTACCATCGCCCGCCACCGCTGAAGCGCCTGCCCGTCTGCCGCCTGCCCATCCTGTGCTGGAAGCCAGCCCTCCATCCCCCTCCCCTGCCCAATCCTCTGCCGGACCTTTGTTTCTGGCAAGTCACCGCAGTTTTCCGACTCCGTCCATTTCCCTCCTCGCCCTAATGCTTCTGCGTTCTCTCCTTCCGTCCTTGCTTGCATCGTCAAGGCCCCCGTCCGTCCTCTCCGGCCCCCCCCACCTGAGGATAACCCGAGGCACAATGCGGTCGAGGGAGCCTCGAATGCGAACGATCCTGTGGGGTCCGCATCAACATCAGACGACCGCGTGCCTGTCTCCCGACACCTCGCGCCCGTGTCGATTGATTAATTGGTATTGTTGTTGTTAATTTTAATGTCGTTTTCAGGACCCTGATCATGTACACGTCGTTCAACCAGTCGGTGGCGGCTCCAGGGCGGGTGCTGCCGCCCTCCTGGAGCGGCATGTCCTCCCTGCAGCAGCTCGCCATCACGTCGGCGGCCCTCACGGGGACACTGCCGCCGTCCTGGGGCACGGCCCTGTCCGCCAGTCTGACGGGCCTGGTACGGCAGGGCGCGGGGGAAGCACCGGGGGCCCCCCCAAGGGGGGATGGAGGGAAGGAGGGCCTCGCGGGGGACTGAGTGCAGCGCAACGCAGCGCAGCGCAACGCACTGCCCCCTGGTGTGCTCCCGCTGCCAACGCCCCAACAAGCCTGCCTTCATGGTGATATGCAATGTGGCGGTTCCCTCTGATCCTTACCCGACCGCATAGCGCTCTTTCCTGTCCCTTCCTCGTCGCGCCGTCGGTGGCCCATCGCGCAATGTGACGCCGCCACTTCCACTCCACGCGGGTCCCCCAACCCTCCGTTTATCTTTAGCCATGCCCACCCTTCTGCTGTACCTCCCCTTCCCCCTCCCCTTCCGTCCACCCCACCCTCATGGGTCGGTCCCACCCACCCGCCCGCACAGGACCTCTCCCACAACCAGCTGACGGGCTCGCTGCCGTACGAGTGGGGGTCGCTCAGCAGCCTGCAGGCGCTGCGTCTGTCCGACAACCCGGGCCTTATGGGGCCTTCGGGCGGGGGTCTGCCGGCGGCCTTCTCCCTCCTCCTCCCGCTGCAGACCCTGGAGCTGGCCCGCGTGGGTGTGGCCGGTCCGCTGCCCGGCTTCCTGACGGGGCTGACGGCCCTCCAGTTGAGTGCCGGTGCTCCAGGCTCCAGGGTGGGAGGGTGGGAGGACCGGGCGGAGGTCGGAGGACGCGTTCGGCGGTGTCGTAGTCTTGAGTGACAGCGGATGAGGTGTGACGCGGGTGTACGGCACCGTACTGCACCGCAGCGACCCGTTCTGCACCGCCCCTGCCAGCGATACCTCGCGGGGTCGCCTGTGCCGATGCGAGCTGTGGAGTACGTGCCGTGATGGGTCACGAATGACTGGTTGGGGGCATGGGGGGTGCCGCAGGAGGAGGGCATTGTCTTGCGTTCGGGTGCGTGGTTGGGTAGCTGCCGGGCGCTTTGCCCGTCTCTGCCCCCTTCACACTGGCAGACCCCCAAGTTTCGTACATGTCGTACCTCCGTATCGTGACCGCATCCGCCGTACCTACCCTCCACCTCGCAGGCGCCTTGATCTGGCGAGCAACAACCTCAACGGAAGTCTGCCGGGTGAGGGTGGAGGTGGGGTTTGGGGTATGAGGGGTTGGGGGTGAGGAGTTTGGGGTATGAGGGGGTGGGGAGGTGGGGGTTAAGGGGTTGGGGGCTGACGGGTGGGGGGGCTGAGGGGTGGGGGGCTGAGGGGTGGGGGTGGAGGTGGGGGTTGGGACGTTGTCTCACTCCAGGGGAGGGAAGTGAAGGATGGGCCTCACAGCACGGCACTTGCCGTACCAGGGAGGCCAGGAGGGCGGATCCGAACGTCTTGTGCGCGTGTCCACCCCGGTCCTGCGGGTTCAGTTTCCCCCGCCGTGGAGCAGTGCCTTGCCGCGGGGCCCCCATGACCCGCAGTACCGTACGCCATCAATTGTACTTACGGCCTTTGAAAGCTTGTCGACACGCGCCAAACGACGCAGCTCTGCCTCCTGGTCATCATTCGTCCACAGCCTTACGACATGTGTTCTAAGGACTGGGCAAGGGCCATTGTTTGGCATCCGGGCATTCCCCGTTTGCGCACGTTTGCTCCCTGCATGCAACGCTCTCCTGCGTCGCCACCGACAAAGACACACACCCTGGGTGGGCTTCTCATTTTTTAACACACACCCTGGCACCTCCGCCTGCCGGCCCATCCCTACCCCCTGTCATCCCCCCCCCTCCCCCGCTTCCGCTCCTCCCTTGGGCAGCCTCCCTGGGCGCCTCCCTCACCTATCTGGACCTCAGCCACAACGGGCTTACGGGCCCCCTCCCGCCAACCTTGCCGGCCTCCCTCAAGCACCTGTACCTCCAGTTCAACGTGCTGCGGGTGGGTGTGTGGGGGTGGGTGGGCGGGGTGTGGGGGTGGGGGTGGGTTAAAGAGAACTGAGCCGCGAGAAGTGAAGTCCAGCGCAATAGCCGATGGGTGTGGGTGGGTGTGGGGGTGTGGGTGGGTGAGTAGCATAGGGGTGCCTGCAAGCCGGTTGGCGAAGGAAAGAGAATGCCCACATCATACCACATCACATTACGTAACGACGGGTTGTCGACCACTGAGACGGATGATGCGGCGGGGGCCAGCGGCTGCGGGCGGCAGTTGGGCAGAGGTCACGTCGGCCGGGGGCGCGCTCTCGGGCCCTCTGACCCTCGGGTTCCGGAGCCAGCCCTGGGAGAGGGAGGCGCACTGGGGTCCGGACCCTGGGCATTACGTCACTCGGTTCCGCCTCCCTGGAGTGCCAGGCCGCTGCTTGCGGCCACGCGCCATGCCATCCTTCAGGGTTGGGGGATTTTCTAACCGCTGCCCCCGACCAAGCAGTCCGCGGAGGCCCCCTTCTTCGGGGCAGCGGTTCCCTGGGGGTTGGGACCTTACCGTTGGGTGGGCTGCTGTTAAAGCATTGGGTGGGCTGCTGTTAAAGCGTTGGGTGAGCTGCTGTTAAAGTGGTCCATGTCTATCAACGTGGCCCCTATCCTCCGCCCACATGCACACACACACACACACACACACACGGGTGGGGCGGTTATGGGTGGGCTTCTTGTTAAAGACACACACACGTATGGCGGCGCTCTCCTCAGTTGACCTCACGCAAGTCCCTGGCGCCTCGCCCCAAAGATCCTCCCTCCTCCGTACATGTCTACCAATTTCCTATCCCCTCCTCCCTACCCCCATCCCGACCCCAGGGCGGCCTCCCCTCAGGTCTGAGCCCCCCGGTGTGCCTGGACGTGCAAGGCAATGTGGGGCTGTGCGGCCCGGTGCCGGCGGGGCTGCCCTGCTTCTTCCGGGGAAACACGGCGCTCAGTGAGTCCGGTGGGGGGGGGAGGGGGAAGGGGGAAGGGGCGAGCAGGTCGGCCTCTGGAGGGCCTCCCTGGAGTGCGGTTGATTCTCAAGCCAAGCCGGAGCCGGACCCGAGCCTAGTAGGCAGAGGAGGGGAGAAGGGGCCGAGCGCCCCGCCACCCGGTAGGTCAGACGGCTCCGCATCGTCGGCCGCAGTCGAGGGGCCTCCCCTGTTCACACCACCCTGACCACCACACGAGCCGTTCAGCGTCCGCCGTCCTCGTCCGCACTGTTTGGTTTTACTTGCCATTTCGCTGCACCCCCCTCCACTTCCAACCTCGGCTTCCCCCTCCCCCTCCCCCTTCCCCCCCCTTTCCGCCTCCTCCTCCTCCCCCCAGACCGCAACTGCTCCAACAGCAGCACCCCTCTGGGTCCCTACCCCGCCTGCGACGACTCGCTGATGGCCGGAGGGGAGCGCTGCGCCTTCGCCGACAGCCTGCCCTCCGATTACGTGGCCATGAGGGACGTCCGCACCTCCTTTGTGACACCGCCGTCGGACTGGAACGGGTGGGGGGATGCGGCATGGGGGGTGGGGGATGCTGGAGTGGCCGTTGAAGGGGGTGAGGGCGGGGAAACAGGAAGGCAAGGGCCCAGGCAGTGGCGCACAGGCGGACCTACGGACCGTTGACCGTTGGTCGTTGGGTAGAGTTCATGGGTGGACCAGGTGGCAGGGTGCTTGTATAGCTGAGGTGCTGGTGGTGGCTCCGTAATACTGCGTCTCAACATCCTCGGCAGCACCCGAGGACCGTCCCCCCTTGCTCTGCAAGCAGCGCAGGTCAAAAGTGTCTACCAATATCCTATATTCCCCCCTTGCACTGCCTACCCCTATGCCTACCAATGTCCTATATCCCCCTCGCCCCCTCAAACCGCGGTCTCACCGTTTTCGCCTTCCCCCGCCGCCCGCCCCGCTGTATCACGACACGAACACGGCGGGGGACTGCGCAGCTTCGAACCGTGCGACGACGCGGGTTGGAGCGGAGTGAGCTGCGCGGGGGGTCGGGTGGTGGGGCTGAAGCGCACGGGTGCCAATCGGGCCCTCGCCGCGGGCGGCTGCCCCTCCGCCACCCTCGGCTTCCTGGACCAGCTGCAGTCCCTGGAGTGGGGGGCGGCCATGTCGGGCAGCACCGCCGCCTACTGCCCGCTTCCGGGCACTGAGCTGAGCAGGTAGGAACGGGAGGGGGGGCCGGGAGGGGGGAAGGAGTAGGGCGGACCCACCCAGTACCGGACAATATCCCCCTTCTCACAAACGGCGTGTGTCAATCACACAATGGGCTTGTGGGGGTTTTTGATGGCAGGTGTGGGGACAGAAGTGCGACGCAGCGTGTTGTATGCTCACTGTCAAGTCGCACCCTGACCGTCCCTCCCTATCCCCCTCTACGGTACCCCCCTTCTCACCCGCCTTCTCACCTTCCCCCTTCCCCCCCTTCCTGCGCAGCCTGACCCTGCTGACCCGCCTGGCGCTTCACGGCTCCTGGCAGCCCTACCAGCACACCACCAGCGACCCCACCGGCGGCCCCCTGCCCCCCTCCTGGAGCCTCCTCACCCGCCTGCGCTCCCTGGACCTCTCCGACACCCCCCTGGCGGGGCCGCTCACCCCCGCAGCCGCCGGCGGCAGCGGCCTGGGGCCCCTGGCGGCCCTGGCGGGGGCCCTCACGCAGCTGGACATCGCCAGCAGCTGCCTGGGGGTGCCGCAGCCGGCGGACGCGGCCCTGTGGCAGTCCTTCACGGCGCTCCGGGTGCTCAACGCGTCCAACGCCCTGGGCCTCGACACGCCGTACGGGCTGTACGCGGGGAGCGCGGCGTGTACGGCAAACGCCACACTGTGGTCGGGTGCGTTGGGGTCAGGGCGGGTCGAGTGGTGTCGGTTGAGTCCAGGACGTCCCCGGACTCGACCCGCAACTCCCAAGCCTGCAGGGGAGGGGAGGGGAGGGGAGGAAAGGGCAGGGGAGGGCAGGGGAGGGCAGGGGAGGGGATGGGACATGTCTCCAGGATCTGACAGCAGGGGCATTAGCCCCCGGGGGGGATTGCTTTCGGAGGTGCCTCCACTGCGAGGGTAAGCTAACTAAGAGGCATAAGAGCGGAAGCAACCGAAAGGGTGAGTGTCCTTAAACCAACCAATGCCGCAGTGTGGCGCCTTCATCATGACCACGCACAGCAATTACACAGGTCGGAGGTTCAGCAGGTGGACGGGTAGGTAAAGGGTACAGGGGGGGAGGTCACGGGGGCACCCGCATATCCGAGCACCCCCCGCCTGCCCCCGCCCGCCGGACCGCACCAGGCCTGGCCGACCTGCCCTCCCTGGAGGTGATCTCAATGTACGGCAATTTGTACCGCCTGACCGGCACCATCCCGGCCGCCTGGGCCGACCCCGCCAAGCCGCTCTTCCACAACATTCGGAGGCTGTACCTCCACAGGTGGGCTCCGGTTACGTCCCCCCACCCGCGCACCTGTACGACATGCAGTGCGTACGACATAACCCTACACTCATGTGGCTAACTTGTTATGAGTGTACGGCACATGAACCCCGTGTGTGCTGGCTTAAGGAATAACTTGTAGGGGGGTTGTGGGCCGCCCCCGCTGCCTTTCCCCTTCGCTGCCACCTAGCTCACCCTCGTCCCCCCCTCCCCTCTCCCGGGCACCTGTGACGTTTCTTGTCATCTTGGATAAGGCCTCAGCAGTCCGGGGGGGGGCCGAGAAAAGAGGAGGGGGCACAAGGGGTCGGTAACCCACCTTCCACGCGCGGCCGCTTCCCCCCACCCCTCGCGGCCCCCCCCGCCTCCCCGTCCCCGCCGGGTCCGGGGTCCACAGGAACGCCCTGGCCGGCACCATCCCCGCCAACTTCGCCAGGTGGGGGACGGCGCCGCGCTGCCTGTGTGTGTGCTTCACAAGGAAATAAACCGCCCAGGCCTGAGCGTGTTGAGCGAGTAACCCGCCCAGCGCAGTTACCAGTTACCAGTATACTTGCCGTAATAGCCTGCAAAATGAGATTGCATCAAAACAACAACACAACAAGGGAGCCGCGCCACCACCGGCCCAGCATGCAAACAGAGGCAGGACCCGGCAGAAGGCAGTGATCCGGCAGCTAGCCCAGCACAGCAGTTCCCGAACGCCGTGTACCAATTGCACCGACGTAGTTGGAAAGGGAGAAGGTGTAGTTGCCGACGACATGGGCATGGGAAAGGAAACAGACTGGCGTGCGTGGATCGGTGGGCAGGGCAGGGGCGCGTGTGTAGGATTCCCGGCGGGCACGTGAGAGGATGGGCGGCGACCCACCGCCGTTTGCCCCTTCATGTTGTCGACGACGGAAATGAAAGCCATGTTTCGTTTCATGTCCAGCGACGAAGTTTCGTGCCTGTGCATTATGCTGATGATGTCCGTGTTGGTGGCCCGGTCGTGAGGCCCTGTTTCATGGCCTTACGGCGGCCCGTGCGATGCTCCGCACGGCACGGCCCGGCTCTCCAGCCGCACAAGCCGCGCGGCCGCCCGACCTGCCCGCCCACCCGGCCGCCCGACCAATGTCTTATACCCCGACCCCTGCCTCCCTAACCCTCCGCGCCCCCCCCTTTCCCTTCCCCCACCGCGCTGCAGCACCCCCGCGCTAGAGGGCTGGACTCTGTGGCAGAACGGCGCCTTGTGCGGCCCCCAGCCCCTGGGCAACCGCACCATCTGCCTGGACACCACCTCCACCGTCATAGGTGGGTGGCGCCCGCGGGGGGTTGGGGTTGTCCCCTCCGTCCTGAGTCCTGATTCATGACAGGAGCGGCGGCCGTGGACCCCCCACCTGTCCCACCCCCCCCACTTGGCTGACTGGCTGGCGAACTGAGCGGCCCCGAGGCGCCACTCCCCCGACCAGCCCCCGACTAGACCCGCAGCAAGAGCCCGCCCGGTCAGACCCGGTCACGGGTCCTCCCGCTGGGCCGCCCCCCCCACCCACACAGCCCGGACTCGACCGGTCCCCGCCGCAGCGCCCGATGGGGCAACCGACATCCCTCTCCCCAAGGATGCCCCGACCGATCTGTACATGTACGGTATACCAGACGTCCCGACGGATCACGTCCCAACCCCACACAGGGGGGTTCGGGCGGGTTCCTGGCCCGCCACGCACACCTGCCGGCCGCACTTGTTCCACACATGGTTTTCTCCGACCGCTTTTCCCCCGCTGCCCATCCGGCCCCCCCTCCCTCTCCCAACACACACCGGAACGGAACGGAACGGAACGGCGCCCCCCCCAATCTGCCCGATGACCTCCGCGCAGCAGCGTGTGTGCGCTCGATCCCACTCCCCCTGTCACCTGAAACTCAATGTCCGACTGTGGCGGTGACGCAGGCCAGCAGTGCAACGACTCCGCCGTCTACACACCGCCACCGCGGCCGCCCGTCTGCATCACCGGCAACACCACCACCATCACCACCACCACCGGCGGCGGCGGCGGGCCGGAGGTGTACGTGCCCTCGGAGAGCCCCGTCTTCCAGGCCGTGGCGGCGTCGCTGCTCAGCTTCAAGTCGGCCCTGGGCTCCCCCTCCGCGCTGTCCTCCTGGGGGGCCTCCCTCCCTGGAGGGGGAGGGGCGGTCAGCAGTCTGCCCTGCGGCTGGGCGGCCTGGGCGGGGGTGAGCTGTGACACGGACGGCCGCATCTCGGCGCTGGACCTGACCGACATGAGGCTGACGGGCGAGCTGCCGGCGGCGGCGCTGGGTGAGACGTGAGACAGACATCGCGAGAGCAGGTCCCTCCCTGACTGTGCCGTACACACACTGGACTAAGGACTGTCGTCCAGTGAAGCTGCCTCCCCTCGGTCTGAGGTTTGTTTGGAACACGAGTACATGACAGATGAACCATTTGTGGTTACTGTGGACAACTCTCCTTCTCTCTTTGTGTCCCTCCCTGGCACTCTGAACAAGGATTATTGCATGCGATGTATGTTCAGGGTCAAACGGCTGTCCGCCGCCGGGAATACGAACATCCGCACGTTGTACGGCAGAGGTTGCTTGCTGGCATGGTGGATGTTTTGCTTGTCGTTATGTATGTAGATATGTGTGATATGTTGGGGAGGGGGATTAGGGCGCTTTGCGCATCAAGGCTGCCTCACCGTGTGTTCGTGTGTTCGTGTGTCCGTGTGTCCGTGTGTGTGTCCTCCGGCGCCTCTCCGTTGTGGCGTCCTCCCACAGACGGCTTGTCGACATTGTCGTACATCAACCTGGCGGGTAACAGCTTCAACGGCACCCTGCCGGGTCTGGCGGCCCTCAGTCGACTGGACACCTGGGTGGCCACCAGCAACCTGCTGACAGGTGCGGGGGGGGTCCAGGGGGGGATCGGGAGGGGGGGTCGGGAGGGGGGTCGGGGGGAGGGTCGGGCGGGGGTTCCAGGCTGGGGGACTTCACCGGGTGTTAGGGGGAGAGAAAGGCGACACGGGGCCGCGATTCGGGCGGGGGCGCTGACGGGGTCCGGGGGTCGGCACTGGCAGGGGTTAGGGCTTCGGGTTGTCGACTGGGTTGCAGGCGTGCGTGAGTTCATGCCGCAAGGCCAGCAGGTGCCGGTGCGTCATCTTGTGTTGAACCTGTCAGTACGGGCAAAGTTGTAGTACGGCCAGGTGACACGTAGCGCCCCGTCGTGAGTCCGTACCCCCTTCCAGTCGGGGTCGGGTGGTTGCGGTGTGGGGGTAAGGCACTCGTATTGGAAGATACTCCTAGATAAGGGCAAGGGGGCTGGAAAGTGGAGCAAGTCTCCAGGACAAGGGTAATCCGGAGAGCAGGGGAATCGAGCCGCGTAACACTGCCGGCCCGAGAGCCCCTTGGCCCGCCCCCGGCCCCCCGCCCCCCCCGGGCGCCACCCCCCCCCCGGCTTCCGAACTGCATCCGACCTGACGGCGCAGGGGCGCTTCCCGCCGCCTGGAGCTCGCTTCAGTCGCTTCAGACCCTCGACCTCAAGTCCAACCGCCTGGGGGGACCACTGCCCGACGGCTGGGCGGCGCTGACCAGGCTCAGGTGCGGGAGGAGGGGGCAGGGGGGCAGGGGGGCAGGGGCCGACCGGCCGTTGGGAGTCAAGTTGCAACTGACGAGCTGTTGAAAGTTGAGAGCCGACCCAGGGAGTGGCGGTCGGGGAGGAGTATGCGATGCCGTGCGGGGCCGGGGCCGGGGCCGGGGCCGGGGCCGGGGCCGGGGCCGGGGCCGGGGCCGGGCCGGGGCCGGGGCCGGGGCCGGGGCCGGGGCCGGGGCCGGGGCCGGGGCCGGGGCCGGGGCCGGGGCCGGGGCCGGGGCCGGGGCCGGGGCCGGGGCCGGGGCCGGGGCCGGGGCCGGGGTTCGCCCCCCTTGCGCTCCTGCAGCCCCGTCGTCGGCCCCTCCCACCCGGCGACACAGCCTCGGCCCCCTTCGACATGCCCTCCCTCCCATTCCCTCCGCCTGCCTGCCGCCCGCCCGCCCGCCCTCCTCACATGGTACCCCTCCATCATGGTGCCCCCCCCGCCCAGGTCTCTCGATCTGAGGAACAACTCACTGGCCGGCACCCTACCCAGCGCCTGGTCGTCATTGGGGTGGGTGGGTCGGGGGCGGGGGGGGAGGGGGCGGGCCCGGGAGGGGGGGAGGGCCTGGCTGGGCTGGGCGGACTCGATGCACGAATATTTCGCGGAGACGGCAAAGGATAAATTAACTACCTGCCGTACATGCCCGCCTGCCCCCGGAGTACGGACTTGGATCTCCTGTGTTTGCTTCTTTGGATTTCGAATCCCGGGAACCCCAGTCTGTATTTGACGAGTAAGCTTCCTTCAACGTTGCTCATCGACTTTAAGTTGACTTGGGGAGCTACGGCTCCTCGGCATTCTAACAGCCGCCAACGGTCCGAGGCCTACTGGGTGGACGTCGTCGCATCGCTGGAGATCCTGGTAGAGGTGATTCTTCACCGGACTTTTGCTGTTGCAGCAGCGCAGTTTGAATATGTCTACCAATTTCCTATGCCCGTCCTCCTTCCCGCCCCTCAGGCGCTCCAGACGCTGCTTCTCAGCACCAACCGGCTCAGCGGCTCGTGCCCCCCTCCTGGAACTCGCTGACAGCCATGCGAGTGCTGGACGGCAGCATGAACAGCTTCACGGTGGGGCGGCAGAGCACTGGGGGGGAAGGGGGAGGGGGAGGGGGAGGGGGGGGGGGGGGGGGGGGGGGGGGGGGGGGGGGGGGGGGGGGGGAGGGGGAGGGGGAGGGGAGGGGGGGGGGGGGGAGGGGGGGGGGGGGAGGGGAGGGGGAGGGGGAGGGGGAGGGGGAGGGGGAGGGGAGGGGGAGGGGGGGGGGGGGGAGGGGGAGGGGGAGGGGGAGGGGAGGGGGAGGGGGGGGAGGGGGAGGGGAGGGGGAGGGGGAGGGGGAGGGGGAGGGGGGGGGGGGGAGGGGGAGGGGGAGGGGAGGGGGGGGGGGGGGGGGGGGGGGGAGGGGGAGGGGGGGGAGGGGGAGGGGGAGGGGAGGGGGAGGGGGGGGGGGGGGGGGGGGGAGGGGGAGGGGGGGGGAGGGGGAGGGAGGGGGAGGGGAGGGGGAGGGGGAGGGGGAGGGGGGGGGGGAGGGGGAGGGGGGGGGGGGGGGGGGGGGGGGGGGGAGGGGAGGGGGAGGGGGGAGGGGGAGGGGGAGGGGGAGGGGGAGGAGCTTCTGGGGGAAAGGAGGCTGCTGAGGAGGGGGTCCGGGGAGGGGTCCGTGGAGGGGCGAGACGTTGTGTTTGCCGTATCTGCAGGCCGTCCAGCCTGGCCCCTGGGCCCTGGAGGACAAGGGTGTCGCCCGGGCGGTCATCCGCACCCCCCCCTCCCACTCCCTCTTCCCTCGCCGTCGGCAATTCCTTCTCCCGTTTCCGTTCCCCGGCATTCCAGTCCCATGCCTGACCCCAGCTGACCCCATCTGAAGTGGTCCACGTGCATGTCGTACCTCCCAAACCTAACCCTCCCCAATCTCAACCCTCCCCAATCGCTCTCACCCTGCAGGGTGTGATGCCGGAGACGTACTGCTACACCAACGCCACCGCCGCCCACCTGACCAACCTGCTGTCCCTCAGCTGCAGCTACTGCAACCTGTCGGGGCCGCTGCCCAGAATGGTCTACTGCGTCAACCTCACCACCCTGACTCTGACCGGTGGGGGCCGGGGCCGGGGGCGAGGGCCGGGGGGCGGGAGGAGCAGGGGGCCGGGGCAGGGGCCGAGGGGCGCCAGTACGGCGTCTGTGGCCTCCGCTCACGTGCTGCACCATGGCATCCCGTCCGCTGGCTTGGTCCCCTTCTTCCCCCGTCCTCCCTTCCCCCCCCTCCCTCCCTCCCTCCCTCGAGGTGCCATCCTCTCATCATCCAACCCTGCCAGTCACACCCCAGACCCCACCCTACCTGTACCTGCCGTACATCCGCAGGCAATCAGCTGACGGGCACCATCCACTCAGGCACTTGGAATCTGTACAACCTGCAGGTGCCGTACGGGGCCGGCTGGGGAGGGGGTGTGCTTCGATGTCCATGGGCAGGGCTGAATCCGGCGCAGTTCTCCTTCTCCCCCGGGGGCATGGTGGCGGTAGGAGGCCGCGTCCCCTCCTCTGCGTACCTCACAGTAGCGGGAAGTGGCAGGGTGGGCAGATCCAGTACCGGTGATTGCCGGTGGCGGTGGTGGTGGTGGTGGTGGTGGCGGTAGTGCGCTGGAGATGGTGGAAGCCAACCGCAATCCCCTCCGCCTCAACGCCTCCCGAGGCCATCCGGGGTCTCCTCCTGCGACCCACCCAGGCGTCCCCCTCCGTGCTCCAGCACCCCCCGCCCCCCCGCCCGTCCCTCCCCCACTACTCACCTCCCCCTGCCTTCCCTCCCCTCCCCTCCCTGCCCCGCTGCCAGGCCCTGGACATCGGCTCCAACCAGCTCACTGGCACCCTGCCCGCGGGACTGCCCGCGGTGATGCCCCGCCTGGTGTCCCTGCTGGCCCCCTACAACCAACTGAGGGGGGCCATCCCGGCCGGTGAGTGGCGGCCGCAGCGGCGCCGGGCGGCTGGCTGGCTGGGTGGCTGGGTGGCTGGATGGGCGGTGGGCGCCTCTGCGTCAGCGGCCTCCCACGGGCACATGCGCCCCTCCCGCACCGCCTGTGATGTCCGTCGTATCCGCCATCCCCCTTCAATCCCCCTCCCGCCCCCTCCTCCCCTTCCCGCCCCCCTGCCGCTCTCTCCTGCCCCCTCCCGCCCCCTTCCGCCCCCTCCCGCCCCCTCCCGCCCCCTCCCGCCCCCAATCCCGGCCCCCCCTCCCGCCCCTTCCCGCCCCCTCCTCCTCCTCCCGCCCCCTCCCCCTCGCTCACGGCGCGGCTGCTCCGTCTACCACCACAGGTCGGTAACGTATCTGTCCTCTCCGGGTTGGGTCGGGTTCGCATTTTGCTTGTTACTGCACTGGCGGCAGCGCGGCCGCGCCGCCACGCGCCCGCGCGCGGTCTCTATCTTTCCGTTACTATGCAGGTACCGCACCACGTAAATATACTGAGTTGTGCTGGGTGTGCCCGGGTTCGTTCTTCGGGTTTATTTATTTCCCCCAATTTAGCCTCCTCTCCCTCCTCCTCCTTCCCCCCGCCGCAGCCTGGGGCACCTTCCGCAATCTGACGGTGCTGCAGCTCCGACGGAACGCACTGAGCGCTCTGCCGGTGGAGCCCGGGGGGCTGGTGACCGGCGCCACCTGCACCAACTGCCTGAGGACCAGCCTAGTGGTGAGGGGGCTGGGGCGGATTGGGCCGGGGTGGGGCGGGCTGGGGCGGATTGGGCCGGGGTGGGGCGGGGCGGGGTGGGGTGGGGTGGGGTGGGGTGGGGTGGGGTGGGGTGGGGTGGGGTGGGGGTTTCAGCCCCATCCCCAGTATCAACATGTCTACCGAATGTATTTCCCATGCCCCCATATCCCCCCTTTCACTCCCTCCCACCCCACAGGCCCTGGACCTATCGCACAACCAGATCACCGGCACCCTGCCGGACGGTGCGTCGTGGGTGCCTGGGGGGAGCGGGAAGGGGGGGAGTGGGGGCCTGGCAGCAGCGCGTGTGTCTCCCCCCCCCGGGTCTTTGTCTCGCTTCGTATCTCCTGGCTGGCTGGCTGGCTGGCTGGCTGGCTGGCTGGCTGGCTGGCTGGCTGGCTGGCTGGCTGGCTGGCTGGCTGGCTGGCTGGCTGGCTGGCTGGCTGGCTGGCTGGCTGGAGAGATCAGCTCGATGGGTTGCAGTTCAGGCAGCACTGCCGTTACGGCTGCGCTTTGGCTGAGGCGTCGGTCGCCCCTTGTGTGGGAGTTTCGTGGTGCGGCGGGAGGGCGGGCCGGGGGTGGCCCCAGGGGGTAGTGGGGGTAATAGGAAATTGGTAAACATGGGGGGCGGGGGCGATGGCGTGCGGTGTCCGGTATCCGTCAATGTCATCTTTCCCGGTCGCCGGTCCGGCGATTGAGCCCAGGGTACGATCCCCTGCAGCCCTTGCCCCCCGGGGAGCCAGCCCGACGCGCCCCCACCCACCCTGCGGTGCTGTCCGGCTGCAGCTGCATCACCTGCGGTGTCACCTGTCCGCGGGCACTGCTGCCCCTCACTGCCCCTCACTGCCCCTCACTGCCCCTCACTGCCCCTCACTGTCCCTCACTGCCCCTCACTGCCCTCCCTCCCCCCCTGACCCCTCGCTCAGCCTGGCGCTACTTCCAGTCCTTGACCGCCCTGACCCTCACCGGCAACCAGCTCAACGGCAGCCTGCCGCCCTCCTGGGCCGCCCCCGACGACCCCCTCGTCTACCCCTTCACGCCGCTGTTCGCCAAGCTGCAGCGCCTGTCCCTGGGGCTGAACCGCCTGGCGGGGCCGCTGCCGCCCTCCTGGAGCCTTGCCGCCTTCAACGGCCCCCTGAGCTGCCTGCAGCTGCGGCACAACGCCGGGCTGTGTGGCCCCCGACCGGACGGCCTGCCGTACACGGACTGCCAGACCGTGCCCGGGACGTTGCTGGGTGCGTGGAGGGGGTGGTGGGTGGGTGGGTGGGTGCTGCTGTCCAGGGAGGCAAAGTCCTTTCCCTCATCAACCACACGGACCCATGCAGACCTGGACAGAACCAGGTGGTGCGGGTGTACGTAGGGATGGGGCTGTGGGGCGGGTTTGATATGGAGTAGTGCGGCCAGGTGCGATAAGGACATCCCCCCACCCACCCACACAGCGGGTAGTCTCCCGCGACGCAGCGACACAAAAAGCGCGCCAAATCGACAGCGTTCTTCCGACACCGCCGCCTTCCATTTACTATATGGGCCGGGCGATGGGTATATTATGTACGCATATACGGGCACCGTATTGGGCGCTCCTCGGCCCTTTGCATGTCATGCACTCCTGTTCTGCCTGTCTGAGAAACACACCTACCCAACGCAACGTTAGTTTGCTGTCGGAGTGACTCCCGACACCCCACCCCACGGCCCCCACCCCCTGCCCCCGAACACGCACTTCATCCCCTCCTCCCCCCTCCCCAGACTTCAACTGCACCGACTACTCGGCCCTGGCCCAGCCCGTCTGCGGGGGCAGCCCCCTCATCAGCCTCATGTGCGACGTCGAGTCCGCCGTCTACCCCGGGGCCCCCGCCCCGCCCCCCGCCGCTACATCCAGCCAGCCGGACGCGGCGCCGCTGTTGGCACTGCGGGAGGCGCTGCGGGCCGCCAGCAGCCCCACCGATGTGAGCACCCCGTGCCGAAGATGGCCCTGGGGGGAGGGGGAGGGGTGGAGAGGGAGAGGGGAAGGGGGGAAGGAGGAGGGTTTTGTGATATGCGATGAGGTGGGCCTTGGCGGCGACCGGCTGCGATGTGTCCTCTGTCGCTCAGAGGTGATCTGTTCGTCAGGTGATCCGACACGTGGGCGGGCGTTCGGGGGGTGAGGTGGGTGGCTGGCTGGGTGGCTGGCTGGCCTCACCACGGGTGAATAATCCCCACATAGAGTCTCCCCTCCACCTCGCTTGCCCTCCACCTCGCTGGGCCACCGACTGGCTCAGTCCTCCCTCCCCGAACCCGCCCGAACCTGCACGCTGCTCCCCGAACCTTGGCGCCCGGCTGGGTCGCCCTCCCCCTCACACACACACACACACACACACATATGCACGTATACCCGTACACACGCCCTGCCTCCCCCCTTTCGCCTCCCTCCCTTTCCTCCCCCCCCAGCCCGCGGTGTCCCGGCTGCTGCTGACGTCCTGGGACCCGCTGGTGGACCCCTGCTCCGCCCCCGACTGCGGGCCCTGCACGCTGCCCGTCCCCCTCACCGGACCCAGCTTCTGCGGAGTGACACCCCCGGGAGCCGCCGGCGGGGCCCCCACCTGCAACTACGCCTACATCTCCTGCCAGGGGGGCCGGGTGGTGGGCATTCATTTGGGTGGGTGAGGGCGGGGAGGGGGGGTGGAGGCGGGGGCGGGGCCGGGGGCGAGGTGAAGTGAGGGTCCACACGGGAGGGTGGGAGGGTGGGTGGGTGGGTGGAGCGTCGCCGGCCTGGTGTGAAATGGGGGAGGGGAGGTTGCGCTCGGCAACGGAATGACGGGGGCGGCAGAAGGGCACTGATCCCGGAGGGGGGTTGGCACGAGGACCTCCAAGGGGAGGGGGTTGACGGGTTGGGGCACGGGAGAGGAGAGAGCGGACGGAACCCCTGCCCGCCACACACCACTGCCCTCAGCGCCCTGTGGATACACCCCTTCCTCTGCGCGTTCCTCCCCCCTCCCCTCCCCTCCCCCCCCGCAGACTACCAGACCGAGCCCCGCGGCGCTCCCTCCTCCTTTCCGCCGCTGTCCCTGGACCAGCTGCCGCCCGAGCTGAGCCAGCTGGCCGCTCTCCGCACCCTGGGCCTGGAGCGGGTGGTGGTGGGGGGCACCCTCCCCACCGAGTACTCGGCGCTGGTGAAGCTGCAGGTGCGGGTGCGGGTGCGGGTGCGGGTGCGGGTGCGGGTGCGGGTGCGGGTGCGGGTGCGGGTGCGGGTGCGGGTGCGGGTGCGGGTGCGGGTGCGGGTGCGGGTGCGGGTGCGGGTGCGGGTGCGGGTGCGGGTGCGGGTGCGGGTGCGGGTGCGGGTGCGGGTGCGGGTGCGGGTGCGGGTGCGGGTGCGGGTGCGGGTGCGGGTGCGGGTGCCTGCTAAAATGTATGTGTATCCGCTTTCTCCCCTATATTCCCCCACATTTACCCTCCTCCCCCTCCCCCTCCCCCTCCCCAATCCCTAGTCCGCCGCCCCCAACCCCAACCCCCAACCTCCCACCCCCCGGCTCCCTCCCCAGAACATCTCCTTCGCCGACACCGCCGCCCTGCACGGCTCCCTGCCGCCCACCTGGACCTCGCTGACGGACCTGCGCCACCTCGCCCTGGTCAACCTGCCCTCCCTCACCGGGGTACTGCCCACGCCGTGGTACGGCGCCTTCTACCAGCTCCGGAACCTAACCCTGGGTGGGTGCGGGGCGGAGGGCCCCTGGGGTACAGAGCTGGGGCATCTGCTGCGGCACGGAGCTGGGGCTGGGCTGGGGTGTGTGGCGGCGTCGGCAGGCAGGCCGGCAGGCAGGGGCAGATGGGTGTCGGACCGTGTTGATGGCCACGGGGGGAAGGGCATGTACCGTATCGCACAGTGCGTGTGTGTGTGTATGTCTGTGAGGGGGGAGAGGAAGGAGTAGTTGTCCCTGAGATGCGCTGGCCCGAGCAACTACCGTACTGCCGGTTTGGTGCGCTTTCGCTGTCTCGATTGACATGAGCAGGGGGTGAGGGGGTAGTTCAGTTCAGGCGCTGGAGGGAATGGTCGGCCCCCTCGGGAGGGCGGGGGAATAAGCGGGGGTCAGCCAACCGCCCCAACTGCTTTTCCGCTGCGTCCGCCGCTACAGGTGGCAGAAGCGGCTGTTGCCTCTGCTGCGCCGCCGCCGCAATCCCGCCCCACCATGGTCGCACAGCAAGCAGCGCCCGGAACCCCCCTGGCCCCCCACCCTGCCTCCGCTCCCCCGTTCCCCCTCCCCCCGCTCGCCTTCGAATGCCGACCAACCTCCCTCCCACACGCCCGCCCCCGGCCGCCTCCTCCTCCCCCTCCTCCTCCCCCCCGCAGTTGGCTTGCCGGCCCTCTCCGTTGACCTCTCCAGCGTCATGAGCGAGGTGATGCAGTCGTACCTGAAGCTCGTGCACCTGCAGCTGCAGCGCCTGCCCCTGGCGTCCTCCGCCCCCCTGGCCGCCCTGGCCCCCCTGGCCGCCTTCTCCGCCCTCAAGACGCTGCAGGTCACCAACGTGCCGGTGGCCGCAGGACCCATACCAGCAGCCTGGCAGAACGTAAGGGCCGGGTGGGGAGGGGGAGGGGCAGGGGGAGGGGCAGGGGATGGAGCAGGGGATGATTGAGATGGTCGTGGGTGCCCAACGCCCCTCCGTTACTTGGAATTTCGAGCCGCTACGGGGTATTGGCTCGGCGTTTGTGTGCGTGTGTTAGCAAGGAGAAAAGCTGTGTGTGTGCGTGTGTGTGCGTGTCGGGGCATCGTTGGGGACATCAGCAGCGGTTGCCGTCCTTGGACCACCCATCTACCCGCCTGCCCACCCACCCATCCATCTGCCTCTTTTGAAGGGACTGCCCCTGGATGGAGATCACTCACTCACCTGCTGCAGCCTTCAGTTGTAGTCGACGCAGCCAAGGGGCACACGGACTCCTCTAGCTCCGTCGGTCCCGCCTGCCCTCCCTCTCCCGCGCCCCCACCCTCTTTCGGACGCGCCTGACCCTTCCCCCCGCCCCCCTCCCCGCCCTTCCCCCCGCCCCCCTCCCCGCTCCCCCCCGCCCTCCCCCCCCTTGCACCGCACCCACCCGCCCTCGTCTGATCCGGTCGCCTCTGCCCGCGGCCGGTCTACCTCCCCACCTGCTTGGTCCGTGTGGTGCGCCCTGGGGTGGTGCTGCTCCTCAGGCGACGTTTCAGCTCCAGACGCTTCAGCTGAGCGGGCTGCAGCAGCTGACGGGCAGCCTGCCCCCCTGGCTGGGCACCGTCATGGAGGACGGGGCCGACCTGCTGGACCTCAGCAATAACCGCCTCTCGGGTGGGTGGGTGGGTACGGGGGGTACGACGATGTACAGCGCACGACGACATGTGGGCATGCGGCGATGTGTATGATGTGGCCAATATCTCGCCAGTCGCCACTCCCTGTGTACCTGCTTTCTCGCCCTCCACTCCCACCCTCCACGTCTTCCTCCCGCTCCTCCTCCTGCGCCCCCAGGCCCACTCCCCGACGACTGGGGCACCCAGGGCGCCACCCGTTACTCGCAGCTGCGGCTACATGACAACCTGCTCAGCGGTGAGCGGGCGGGCGGCAGGTTGGGGGAGGCGGCGGGAGACGGGGGGTATGGGGCGGCGGGAGACGGGGGCGGCAGGGGGCGGACGGCAAGGTCGGGGGTTGTGGCTCGTGGGTTGGATTATGTGGTGGAGGTCCCCCGGCACCCGGCTGCCTCCTGTTGAGGCGGATGCGGGGCTGATGTGCTGGACACCAATCCCGCCGATGTGGCCGCCCTCCCTGGCCCCGATGTGGCCGCCCTCCCTGGCCCCGATGTGGCCGCCCTCCCTGGCCCCGATGTGGCCGCCCTCCCTGGCCCCGATGTGGCCGCCCTCCCTGGCCCCGATGTGGCCGCCCTCCCTGGCTCCGATGTGGCCGCCCTCCCTGGCCCCGATGTGGCCGCCCTCCCTGACCCCGAGTGCGCCCCTCCCCTGCAGGCCCCCTGCCCTCCTCCTGGGCGGGCCTGGTGTACGACTCGGGCAGGGTATGGATGTGCTGCCAGGCGGCCAAGGGAGGATACGGACTTCAGGTGGGGCGGCGGGGAGGGGGGCGGGTCGAGGGCCGGGGACAGGGGACAGCGGAGGGGGCCGGCAGAAATGGAGAGCGGAAGACAGTGGAGCATGGGAGCAAGGGCAGGGGTCGGGCATCAGCCATGCCACCCCTGGACACCGGGACCGGCCCGCACCTCCCCAGTTCCCACCTCCGCCGCCGTCACCTGCGCGGATGCGCTCGGCTCCATGAGGGAGCGGAGGGGCGCTGGCAGGGCCCGACATGGTACGGAGCCTCCTCTTCGGGTCGGGGTCGGGGTCGGGGTCGGGGTCGGGGTCGGGTCGGGGTCGGGTCGGGGTCGGGTCGGGGTCGGGGTCGGGGTCGGGGTCGGGGTCGGGGTCGGGGTCGGGGTCGGGGTCGGGGTCGGGTCGGGGTCGGGGTCGGGGTCGGGGTCGGGGTCGGGTCGGGGTCGGGGTCGGGGTCGGGGTCGGGGTCGGGGTCGGGGTCGGGGTCGGGGTCGGGGTCGGGGTCGGGGTCGGGGTCGGGGTCGGAGGTTGAGGAGGAAGTATGACGCAGCGACATCGATGAAAGAAATCATGCGAGGCAAGTACACCCCTGATGTGTTGTCCTGTAGTTCTGCTGCCCTACCGCAAGGAGGGGTCGTTGGGGTTCGTTCCAGGCTTGCTTGCGTGTTCATTTCACCTCTTCGTCCCCGCCGCTGTTGGTGCAGGGCAGCATACCCTCATCCTGGGTGCTGGCCGATGACCTCTTCGCCCCGGCAGCCCCTCGTCTGACCTCCCTGGACCTGAGGTGCGCGGCGGTGGGGGTGGTGGGGGGTGGGGGTGGGAGGGTAAGGATTGGGGAACCGATGCGTGGCACAGGAGTGGGAGGGGGTGGGAGGGGGAGGGGGTGAGAGGGGGTGGGGAGTGGGAGGGGGTGGGAGGGGGGGTGGGAGGGGGTGGGAGTGGGAGGGGGTGGGAGGGGTGGTGGGAGGGCTTGGGGGCCCAGCAACCTGGTGTATGGAGGGGTTCAAGGACGGACAAGGCGCATCCCGTCGCAGTTGGAGACCGGGGCCGCCCACCTAGGACCCACGTGGGGGCCCCCACCTTCCCCCTCCTTGCCACATAGGGCCTGCCCTGGCTGCAAATCGCTGTATCCGTCGAGCACGCTACCGTACATTTGACCCCCTTAATGTCAATAAAGACAGCGAAATCGCGAAACAATCACCGATTGCGTAGCAGTTATCCGGTTGACCGACGCCCCCGCCCCCTGCGGCCACCAATCATTTAAGATCATCTTACCCCTCACACCTGCTGATTTACTCCCCCTCCCGCCGCGCGCCCCGCCCTCCTGCCCTGACCGGCCCCCCTTCTCCCCCCATTGCTTCATCACCTCCCCCCTCCATTCGTCCCTCGCCAGCTCTCTGCCCTGCACCTGCGACATCCCCACCGGTTGGATCGTCGGGCCGCTCTCAGCGCCAGGCAGCTCAGCCGCCAGCGGCACCCTGGGCAGCTTCGCGGCGTCCTGCGACGAGATCGCCTGCGCCGAAATTGCGCCGCCGTCACCGCCGCCGCCGCCGCCGTCACCCCCCACGCCGCCCGCCTACTTCCTTGCCGGCAGCCTGCCCGCCACGTACGACACCGTCGGCATCGTCGCGGGCTACACCAGCTACGTCGCCAAGTGCTTCCTCTCCTCCGTAATCACCGAGATCCTGCTGGATGCCGCCGTCGCCGCCGACGGCAACAACACCTGGTGGACCTTCCTGCGCATCAACACCTGCTTCGGCAACCAGACGCAGTACGGCAACCAGTTCCCTGGAGCCATGGCCCCGACGGGCGCCGCCGGCTTCAACTTCACCTGCCCCGGCGGCTTCGACGCGATTCGGGGGGAGGAGTCGGCGGCGGGGCAGACGCCGCTGCCGCTGACGGCGGTGTCGTTCCGGTGCTCGGGGACTGGGGTGTGGACGAGCCCGGCGATGGGGACGGGTGACCCGCGGGTCGGCCGCGTGTCCAGCCGGATGGAGTGCCCCGCAGGCACGGGGCTGTACTGGCTGGGCTTCCACGGCAACAGCTCGCTGATCAGCGGCGTGGACGTCTACTGCGCCTCCGTCCCTGGGCAGGTACGGCGGATGATTACGGTATAGCTATGTTACTGTGCGACACCGCATACCGCACCGTAGTACGCAATGTACTGCACCGTACTGTACGGTGTTCACGTACTACCGTATCCGACCGCGGTGCCGGCAACGCCCTCCTGCACACCGCGCGCACACCCGCCGGCCCGCTACCCCCCTTTCTCAGTAAAGACAGCGAAACCGCAACAAATCGATGACCGCCGGTGTTAGGATGGACAAAGACGGCGAAGCGTTGACTCCGACGAAAATGATAGAAGCTGATGTGTTCAGGCAGTGGACGGCAGACCACGTAGCAAACACCGCAGCAGGGCTGGCGAGAAGAGCGGTAACGATTGAACCCAAAGACTGCCACCGCGTCTCCCCCCCAACCCACACGTTCCACCCGTCCTCTTTCACACACACACACACCATGCCCCCCACATGTCTCGCTTTTCCCCCTTTCCTGTACACTTCCACCGCGCTTTCCTCCACATGCACCTCCCCCCCCCGGGCCCCTGTCCTCCTCTCTTCCCGGTTCCCTCCTGCGCAGGACTGGGACCCCCTGGAGCGCTGCCCCGTCCTCCCCGGCTACACGCTCGTACCGTCGTACTTTGCCCCCTCGCCCCCCGCCACAACTCTGTCCGCCCTGCCGCCAAGCACCACCATCTACACCGCCCTGGCAACCTGTACGGCAGATGTGAACTGTACGGCAGTGCAGTACATGTACGACACGCCAGCTGCGGCGGCGAAGTACGTGGCGCAGAGCGCGTCGGCGGCGACGCTGCAGGCCGCCATCGGCGCGGCCACCGGCGGTACGGCACCGACGTCGGGATGCGAGGGCACGTACGTCCGTACATCCGCGGGTCCGGAGCAGTACTACTGTATGAGCGGGCTTTCTGTCCCGGGACTGACGGGGACGGTGCTCTACTTGGCCCCGCATCTGTGCGCCAAGGCCTGCTCTGCGACAGGTGGGCGGCAGGTTGGGTTTCGGAGGAAGGGGGGTGTCCTCTGACCTGACGGGGAAGGCGCTTGATGGGATGCACTGCAACGACAGGGGTAAACGAAACAGGAGAGATAACTTCGTTGGGGATGACGGTTTGGGAGAATGTGTGGGGGCTGGGAGTGGGGTTTGTCTGTGGGAGGTACGACAACACCCGCGATGTGGTCCAACAGGGTAGGGTGGGGATGCTGTTGACGAGGAAGGGGTGTGTGCGGGGGGGGGGCTGTTATGCTGTATGTTGACAACGGTGCCACGACGCAGTTCCCCGAGAGGGCCGATGGGGTGCTGGCGGTCCCGGGGGCCGTCGCCGTACACGTCGCGGGTGCTGTGTGCCTGCCCCGCCCTGCCCGGGGGAGGGGTACGGTTCTCATCCGGCCCCGGTGGCGCTGAAGCTTCGACTCCCCCTCCCCTCCCCCTTCCTGGACTATCCACCTATGAAATGGGCACCCCAACCCCTGCCCCCCCTGTCGCCCTGCATCCCCCCCCCCGCCCCCTTTTCGCAGCCTCCTGCGCCGCCTTTGAAGTTGACCCCGGGGGCACTCTTTGCATCCTGTACGGTGACGTGTTCGATCCCGCCGGCGGTCAGAATACGACGTACGACATCTCGTTAACGGGAGCCACGTGCATCCGGGGTGCCAATGAGCCGTACAAATGCACCCGGGGTGAGTGAGGGCAGGGGCGGGGTTGGGCGAGTTCGGGCGAGTTTAGGCGGGTATGAGGGGGCAGGGGAGGGCTCCAACAGTGCCGTGCGCAGTCACGGGGGTGTGTGGGTGTGGGTGTGGGTGTGGGTTGGGGCGGTGTGTGTATCAGACCCCAGCCAGGAGAAAGGAGGCGTCAAGCTCGACAGGGGTGGCGGCCTGCGTGTGTACGAGCGGGGGGGGGACCGGTAGGGTGATGCCGCCGCCGCCGGTGGGTCTCCCGCCCAACCGCGCTTCAAACCCCCCGGCTCCGATCTCCTCTTTGACCCCCTCCCTCCCTCCTCCCTCCTCCTCCCTCCCTCCCTCCCTCCCTCCCTCCCTCCTCCCTCCCTCCCTCCCTCCCTCCCTCCCTCCCTCCCTCCCTCCTCCCTCCCTCCCTCCCTCCCTCCCTCCCTCCCTCCCTCCTCCCTCCTCCCTCCCTCCCTCCCTCCCTCCCTCCCTCCTCCCTCCCTCCCTCCCTCCCTCCCTCCCTCCCTCCCTCCCTCCTCCCTCCCTCCCTCCTCCCTCCTCCCTCCCTCCCTCCCTCCCTCCCTCCCTCCCTCCCTCCCTCCCTCCCTCCCTCCCTCCCTCCCTCCCTCCCTCCCTCCCTCCCTCCCTCCAAATGCCAACAAACCCCTTCCTCCAACCAATGCCATCTTCCTCCGCAGACTGGGGCCTCGCCGGCACCCAACTCGGGGCGCCCTTCACCGCCACCTCCCCGAGCTGTGCCGCTGGGCCTGCGACGCCGCCCCACCTGCACCCACTACTCCTACTCCACCCCCACCTTCGCCTGCACGCTCTTCAACCAGAGCTGGTACACCGCAGACGCCTCCGCCGGCGCCTCCAGCGGGCCCCGGCCCGGGCCGCGGCGCGACTGCTTCAAGACGGCGCAGCACCCCGGACTGGCGGCGGCGGCGCCGTCACCGCCGCTGCCCTTCGCGTCCGCGTGCTTCCCTGGAGTGGCCCTCGTGGACGCCGCCGTGTCGCCCTCCGCCACCGACCCCGGGCCCCACAGCTCCTCCTCCTGCGCCTCCCTATGCGCCAGGAGGGTTCCTGCCTGCGGCATCTGGCAGCTGTCGCTGACGGGCCGGTGCGACATGTACGACTACGACTTGGCGGGCGCCTCGTCAAGCGTGTACGGCAGGGCGTCGAAGGCGTCATCGTACGGCCCCGCGG
>BDSI01000041.1:546063-656369 GCA_003117195.1 Eudorina sp. 2006-703-Eu-15
CGCGGCCACGAGTACGGGTTGGCGGCTGGTCCGGGTGATCTGTCCGGTTCCGGAGCGGTTCTGTTTGGACCGGGCGGGGCGGGCGCAGTGCACGGTGGGGGGGGTGTGCGGCCTGGGCCGCCTGGCGCAGCTGTTCACAGGGCCCCTGCTGGCCCCATCTTCGGGCTCGTCTGCCTCCGGGCCCGGGGATGGTGGGTCCAACACCCAGGGGGTGGCCGGCCCCACCTCGCTGCTGCGCCCCCTCCCGACAGTCAACCTCGCTACGTATGAGGGGGATGGTGACCTGGGCTTCGGCGGCAGTAGCAGCAGCAGCAG
The DNA here is from genome assembly GCA_003117195.1 of Eudorina sp. 2006-703-Eu-15. Taxonomy (NCBI): domain Eukaryota; kingdom Viridiplantae; phylum Chlorophyta; class Chlorophyceae; order Chlamydomonadales; family Volvocaceae; genus Eudorina; species Eudorina sp. 2006-703-Eu-15. Next base: position 546,379 of record BDSI01000041.1, read on the forward strand.
CAGCAGCAGCAGTAGCAGCAGTAGCAGCCGTACAACTGGTATCAGCAGTGGCAGTAGTAGTGTTGGCAGTAGCAATAGCAGGAGTAGTGGCAGCAGCAGCAGCAGCAGCAGTGGCAGTAGCAGCAGTAGCAATGATGCGACTACGGCCATCAGCACGGATGCCAGCAGCAAGCCGCGTACGGTGCTGGACGCGGAGGGGTTCGAGGCGGGGGCTGCGGCGGGGGCGGACCCGAACGCGCCTCAGATCGCGCTGGCGGGGCCGCGGCGGGTGGAGATTCCGCAGTACGGCAGCTTTGACCGGTGCGACGGAGGGGGCTTATGCCCCCAGGGAACGGGTATATGCGCTAAAGTGTCGCGGATGTTGGGGCGGGTGAGGACTACCTGGGGTGGGCGGCCGGAGGGGAGGAAGGTTGAACGAGGGCAGGGGGGAAGGGGGGCAGGGGAAAAGGGGGCAGGGGGGGAAGGGAGGAGGAGGTGGGAGGAGACGCCGCCCCTTCGAACTGCCCGTCAGTCAGAGGCGGGGTGGCACGCACTGGAAAATGCCGTACCCTGGTGCTCCATTGGTCCCCCGGCGCTGTCGTACTACACTCCTGGGTCACCCCTTTCCGTACCTCACTTCCCCCGCCCCCCCCCGCGGCCCCCGCCCTCCCCCCTTCCCTCCCCCCTCCCCCCCCTCCCCCCTTCCCTCCCCCCCTCCCCCCCCCCAAGGTGCTCTCCCGAGTCACCCTTCCAGTTGCTGTGTGACGCGGGTGCCCGGGTGAGGGACCCCGCGGAGGGGGACCTCAGCCGCCAACTGACGGTGTGTGGACAGCCCTTCCACACCACCGCCGCCGCCACCAGCACCAGCACCAGCACCAGCAGCACCACCACCACCACCAGCAGCACCAGCAGCGGCTCTGCGACGCTGGTGCCGGTGCTGCTGGCCTGCAACATCTCCAGCTCCAAGCCGGGCGAGTACAACATCTCGTATGCCGTGGCCAACAGCGCTCGCCGTACAGCCGCCGGCTGGCGCACGTTGGTGGTGACGGCGGTGTGTACGGCAGGGGAGCGGCGGTGTGCGGACCAGGTGCGGGGACCCGTCTCCATCCCTTGTAACTCCTAGCACTTCGTGTTTTACCTGATATTAGTCATCTGTTATCGACTAAATTCAGAATTGCAAAAGATTAGTCCTAAAATAACGCAATGTTTCTAAGCATTTTATCTTTATGAAAATACGGGGGGGAAGAAGGGGCTTGCTCGGGGTCCTCTGACAGGGGAGCGGAGAAAAGGGGGACGGACTGGGACTGGGGGACACTGGGGGACTGGGGGACTGGGGACTGGGGGGACTGGGGGACTGGGGACTGGGACTGGGGACTGGGGGACTGGGGACTGGGGGACTGGGGACTGGGGGACTGGGGACTGGGGACTGGGGACTGGGGGACTGGGGGACTGGGGGACTGGGGGACCTGGGGGACTGGGGGACTGGGGACTGGGGGACTGGGGGACTGGGGACTGGGGGACTGGGGACGGGGGGACTGGGGGACTGGCACTATGTTTGACAGGGAGACCCGCCCTCGTCCGGCTGCTGTACCCACCGTACCCACCCCCTTTTTCCCCTCCCCTTCGCGGTCAGGTTCCATTCCATTCCGTTCCCTGGAGGTCCGTTGCGCCCCTTCGTCTATCTCCGCCCCATTTTTGTGGGGCCCCCAACCGGTCCGACTCCTGGGTGCCCTTCCGCGGCCTCCCTCCCCGCCGAAGTGCTTCCCTCCCCGCCGAGGTGCTTCCCTCCCCGCCGAGGTGCTTCCCTCCCCCTCCCCGCCGACCCCGCTGCTGCTCTTCGTACCTGCAGCTGCGCGACCCCCATCCCTGCCCCCTCTTCCTGCACCCAACCCCCATCCCCATCCCCCGCCATCCATCTCCCTCTCCGGCGGTGCCCTCCCCCCCCTTTCCCCTCCCCCCCTTTCCCCTCCCCCCCTTTCCCCTCCCCCCTTTCCCCTCCCCCCCTTTCCCCTCCCCTCCTTTCCCCTCCCCCTTTCCCCTCCCGCCCCTCCCGCCCCTCCCCCGGCAGATATCCTGCTCCGAAGAGGACGTGTGTCTGAGTGAGCTGGGGATGGAGCCGGCCGGCGCGGGGGGAGGGGGAGGGGCCGTCCTCAGGGGGGCGGGAGGCGACGGGATCAGACTGTACGGCAGCGGTACGGAGCCCAACCAGCCACCCACCCTGGAGCTCATCATCTCCGACGCCGTACCGGCGGTGGTGCGGGTGAAGCGAGGGGGCAGGTGAGGGTCGCGCTGCGTCGTGCTGTCGTACTGCGAAGCCGCGCCGGTGCCGTGACGGGGCGGAGGCCCCCGCCCCGCCGCAGACCTCAACAATACCCCTCGACACCGGCATGTCAACACCCTCAGACAGCGATATATATGGGATATATATGGGATATTATGGGATATTATGGGATATTATGGGATATATATGGGATATACATCCCCCTCCACCTCCGTCGTCTTACTCCTCGCAGGTACGACTACTGCAACGGCACCGCGCCAACCGCCGCTGCGCCCTGCGAGCCCGGGGCGGTCTCCATCGACCCGGACGGCGGCGCCCCCGCCCGGCTCTTCACCGCCGCCGGAGCCACCTGGCGCGCCGCCGTCACCCCCCGCAACCTCACGGACGCCGTCGTCGCCTGCCCGCCGGCGCAATGCCTGTCCGCTGCCGGATGTACGACAGAGGTACGGCAGTGACGCAGGCGCGGAGGATGGCTGTCTGGCTGGCTGGACCCCCCGTCTTCCCCCCTGCCCCCCTCCGGCAGCAGCGCAGTGTGAATATGCCTACCAATTTCCTCTATTCCTCCCCTCCATCTCCCCCTCCCCACCCCCCACCCCACACACCCGCCGCAGGAGCTGTTGAGCTACTCTCTGCGGCAGCGGGGCCTGGCGGGGTGCGCCCTCAACTCCCTGGCCCCCGTGGGGACCGTCTTCTCGGTGGATCTGTGGGTGTGGGACGGGGCGGGGGCCAACGCCACTGTACGGCGCCACGTGGTCATAACCGACCCCTGCGGGGGGCCCGCTGTGGTGGCCGGCAGCGGCTCCCTGGCGACGGTCGCCCCGAACCGCGGGTCCTTCTGTCGGGACGCGGCGACGTCCACGTGGGTGGGGGTGGGGGTGGGGGTGGGGGTGCGGGTGGGGTGCGGGTGGGGGTGGGGGTGCGGGTGGGGGTGGGGGTGCGGGTGGGGGTGCCGGGCTTGGGTGGGCAGGATACGCCAGGTGGGGGCGGGGGGCTGCAGTGAACGGGTACGATAGCAAACATTTGTGACAGGGGGTCTCGGAGGCCCTCGGAGGAGAGGGAGGGAGGGAGGGATGAGGCGCTGTCCATATCTTGGTCGGGGTGGGCGCTCGGCGCCGGGGGGCGGCTGCAGGAGGCGGCTCACACCCCACTACACCCCACTACAGACCACTACAGACCACTACACCCCACTACACCCCACTACAGACCACTACAGACTACTACAGACCACTACAGCCCCGCGGCCCCCTCTTTCGACATCAGGGGGGCGTCCCGGGGTGTGTGTATGTGTGTCTAGATAAAGACCCCTACATGTGTGATTGTGTGTGTGCAGCGAGAAGCCCGCCCGACCCAAACCAGCTACCAATATGCTCACCATGATAACCCCTGCAACTGCAAAAACACCAAAACAACAACAACAACGGCGCATGGGAGCCGCGCCACCCGGCGCGGGGTGTCCCGGCTCCCGGGGTGTTCGGGCACCCGGGTGACTCTAGAAAAAGAACCCGCCCGGGGTGTGTGTATGTGTGTGCTTCGCAGGCAGGCAAAACAGGAGTGCGTGACATGACATGCAAGGGGCCGAGTGGAGCCCAAACGTTTTGCCCGTATGCGTATACAATATGCCCATTGCGCGACCCATGTAATAAATAAAGGCTGCGGTGTCGGAAAAACGCTGTCGATCTGGCGCGCTTTTGGCGTGTGTATCAGTGTATTATGTTAAAATAAACCGAGAGACACGACACGACACGACACAGTGTATGTGTGTGTATGTGTGTGTGTTGCCTTGACAACCGACGGCCACGCGCCCTCTTGCGCCGGTCTGTCGCCGCAGGTTCTTCTGCTCCCCCGTTCCGTGCGCAGTGACCAGCAGGCTCAGAGGGCCGGTGACGTACCCGCCGGCGCTTGCCGTATTTCCCAGTGTCGCGTACGTCGAATACGGCAAATCTCCGGCGCTGTACCTGGGGCCCTGTACGACCGTCAAGGACACGGCGTCCCGCATCTGTACCGCCTTCGCTCTCGGGCTCACTGTGTACGGCAACGGGCGACGGGTGGTGTCGGACCTCACCACGGCCATTGCCGTACGGCCATTGATAAGCTGCCGCCTTAGTGGCAGCAGCGGCGGTGATGTCGTGCATGAATGTACGACATGTACGATGGATATGTTGCATGTGGCGGGCGGCTGCCCACCCGGGACCTACACGTACAAGTAAGTGCGATGTGGCGCAATCCGCGAGAGACCAGGAGTCGACTCGGCTGGACTCGTCGTACCGCTGGCAGGAGGGGGGTGGGGGACCGAGGGACAGCGTGGACTGGGACCGCCAGGCCTGAACCCGGCGTATACTGACATAACATAACCTTTTCCCAAGGTGGACTCGTTGTTGATGTGGTTGTTGGTTGTGGTTGTTGGTTGCTGTTGTTGTGGGTTATGGTGGTGGGTGTCTTTAAATCGCACAACTACGCACACGCGCGCCGTACAGGTTTAGCGTGCGCAACGGCCGAGGTGACGTCACCACGTCGTACCGCACCGTACACGTGTACTACGCCTCCTCCACCGTCGTGTCATTCCTGTCCCCCGCCGGCGACGGCGGCGGCGGTGCCAACGGATCCGTCGTGTACGACAACTCGACCCTGGCGGCGGAGCACGCCGCCGCCGTCAACGCCAGCACCGCTGCGCTGACGGGAATGGCGCCGGCGGATCTCCCCGCGGCCGTCACTGCCAATGGTAGCGTGCCGTACAAAACAGCGTTGTCGTACGCCACCAGCAGACTCGCCGTACTTGGGTACGACTCGACGGACGTGCAGCTGCTGGTGGGTGGAGGCTGACATGGATCCGCTTTTAGGATGCCGTACACAGTCGAGCGCTTGAGCCACCGTCCCTTCCTCCCCATGACGTCGTCATCCGAGGTGCCTGATGTTCTATGTACGGCAGGAAGCAGCCGTCACGTGATGTGCACCCCTGGCTGTTGTATGACGGGGGAGTCCCTCCAATCTGGATGACTTCACGGTGGAAATAAATTGCTAGGGTTTAGATTGTTTTCATGTACTAACCGCACTAACAGCTCGAAACTCCCCGGTTGCGGTTGCGGCCCTCTTCCTTCTCCCTTGGCCCCTTTCCATTATCCCACTTGGCCCCTTCCGATGATGCACTCGAATGGCATGAGCAGGGTGCGCACGTGGAGAGCGGTCCCAGGGTCGGTACGGCGGCCGTACGAGTGAGTGCTGCAGTACACAGCTACGTGCCCGCGGCCGTACATCGCGGCAACGTCAGCGCATTCGACGCCTTCGCCGAGCGCTTCTCGACTGACCCGCGGTTCCGGAGCCTGCAGCTGCTGCAGGCCACCGGGTACGACACGAACACGGGCAGTGTACGTCTAGCCGGAGATTCGTCCAGTATGTACGGCGGATCCACCGGCGGCGGCACCACTAGTAGCGTCTTGCAGGGCCGGCGGCGCGGCTTGGCCGCCGTACAGGTCGGAGACCGCGATACGTCGTCCACCGGCGGCGGCGCCGACGTGGATGGGGTCGTGGCGGCGGAGGAGGAGGCTCCTCCCCTCCTGGACCCGGAGAGCGTCATTTTGGTGGAGGCGCTGGTTTCGGAGCTGATCGGTCCCTCCCGACCGAGGACCGATCCTCGCAGTGCGGGGCTCGGCCGGGTCGCTGAGGCCGCCGCGGGTCGCGGTGGCGGTGGCGGTCGCTTGGAGGGCGCCAACCCAGCACCGGCACCGGCACCGCCAGCAACAGCAACAACAGGAGTACCAACAACAACAACAGCAGCAGCAGCAGCAGTAGCGGCAGTAGCCGCCCCGCCCCGCCCCGTCAGATTGACGGACCTGGCCGCGGCCCTGAGGATGTCCCCGGAGCGACTGAGGCAGCTGCACGTGGCTGCCGCAGCAATGAGGGTGCAGGCGGGCAAGCAGGGCGCCGCCGCCCCGGCTCCCGCAACCGCCACTGCCCCCCTCACTGCCCCGGCCCCAGCCTCGGCGGCGCAGGAGACCCACGCCCCTGACTACGGATCTTACGACCCGGCGGCGGCCGCGGCCGGGGATGGCTGCGACTCCCGTCCCCTGCCCCTCCCTGTCTCCGTCCGTGTGGGTGGCAGCGACAGCGACAGCGGCGCTGCGGAGGGCCGCACGCAGCCGTGCACCCGCTGCGACGTCGCGGTATCGGACCCCGGCGCTGACCCCGACCTGGCGAGTGGGTCGTACGGCAGACGGCTGCAGGAGGCACAGCCGCCGCCGGCGTTGCTGCCGTCGCCGCCGCCGCCGCCGCAACCACCGCGTGCTGTGGCCCCAGCCTTGCCGCTCCAGCCACCAGCCCCCGCCGAGCAGCCGCAACAGCAGCAGCAACAGCAGCAGCCGCAGCAGCAGCAACAGCAGCCGCAACAGCAGCCGCAACAGCAGCAACAGCAGCAGCAGCCGCTGCAGCAACAGCAGCAGCAACAGCTCCGGATGGCCCGGCTCCTCGCCAACAGCACCGCCATCGCCCAGGCGCTCCAGGGCGATGACTCCTCCGCGTCCGGCTCCGAAACCGACACCGGCACCACCGTCACGGTCCGCCCCATCCGTGACGACACCGGCCAGCCGCTACCTGACATCATGCTGTCGTACACCTCTGCCGTACAGGCGGTCGCCAGCGTGATGGCGCAGGTGGCGGCGGAGGTGCTGGGTGGGGGTCGCGACGTGACGTGGGAGGTGGCGGGCGGGGTGTTGGCGGAGGGCCCCCGGGCGGTGGAGGACCGGCGGGCGGCGGAGGCGGCGGCGCTGTTCACCCGCCTGAGGGACGCGGCTGTGGGCCCCAGCGACGTGTTTGACAGGTGGGGGGTACCCTACCCCCCCCCCCCATGGGCACCACGTATTGGGGGAGGAGGGGGAAGGGAGGGTTGACACTTGGACCCCGGGGCAGGCCCCGGGGCAGGGGGGGCTTGGGGCTTGGGGCTGCACGGCTGGTGTGTGTGGAAGGGAGGGTCAGTAGGTGGATGGGTGGATGGGTGGGTAGGTGTGCCTGTAGCCGGTCCAGCGGTGACTGGCCAATCCGCGGGCAGGGCAGTGAGGGAGAACCCAGGGAGGGGGCCGGAGGCCGGGGGCCGGCGGGGGCCCGCATCGGCCGTTCTGCGCTGTACACGGGCAGGCCCGCTGCCGTACCGCCACGCCCCCCTTTAGGCGACTGCTCCCGGACACATCCGTACCCGCTCTTGGGCCTTACACCTCATTTGGGTCGCCATGGTCACCACGTCAGCTCACGGAGGTGGACGAGGTGACGTGCTGCCCTTGCCCTGCCCTGCCCCCGCCGGACCCCGCCCGCCCTCCCCTGGGGTTCCACCGCCCGGTGCCCCTCCCTCCCCTCACCCTTCCCCTCCCCTCGCCACCCGGTCGTCCGTCCCCGCGTCCCTGCCCCATGCTTGCTCCCCCTGTCGTACATGCCGTACCTGTCGTACGGCCTCCCGTCCCATATCCCACTCCCCCTCGTCCGCCCCGTCCTCTTTCGCGCCGCGCTGCCGCCCCGCCATTCTCGCATACTTTGGATGTTTCCTTTTGTCATTCCGTACTGTCGTTGCCACCCTCACTCACTCCGTTCCTCGGCTTCCCTCCCTGCATCGCCATGACCTCGGACATCGCTCGGGGCGCGGCTACTCCGTCTGCCACCACAGGTCGGTAACGTATCTGTCCTCTCCGGGTTGGGTCGGGTTCGCATTTTGCTTGTTACTGCACTGGCGGCAGCGCGGCCGCGCCGCCACGCGCCCGCGCGCGGTCTCTATCTTTCCGTTGCTATGCAGGTACCGCACCACGTAAGTATACTGAGTTGTGCTGGGTGTGCCCGGGTTCGTTTTTCGGGTTTATTTCTTTTTTCAATTTAACCCTCCCCTCACGCCTCCCTCCCCTCCACCCTCCCCTCCCCTCACCCCTCCCCTCACCCCTCCCCCTCCCCTCACCTCCGGCCCCCTCAGGCTCCACGAGCTCGAAGCCACCCAGCGGGACCTCCTGCGGGCCCTCACCTCCGCACTCCCACCGGACGACCTCGCGGCAGCCACCCACACAGCCGCCACCGCCGCCGCCGCAGCCGAGGGCGCCGCCGCCGCCGCTACCACCGCCGCGCGTCAGCAGCTGGCGGACAGGGCGGCGGGGCGAGTAAAGCGGCGGCGGCCGCCATCGCCGCCGTACTGCTGTCGGAGCAGGCTATGTCGGGCGAGGTGGAGTACATCTGGTTGGAATGCGGCGGCAACCTCACAGATGGCGATCAGCGTTCTTTGCTGACGTGGACCTTCACCGTCAACAACTTCGGTACCGCGTTCCTGCACCGGGGCGAGGGGGATAACACCACCACCTCGGGGGCGGCGGCGGCCAACGGGACGGCGACGGCGGCGACCAACGAGACAGCGGCTGCGGACGGTGAGGGCGGGGTGGGGACGGGGGCGGGGGTGGGGACGGGGGCGGGGGCGGGGGCGGCGGGCGGGGGCGGGGCGGGGGCGGGGGCGGGGGCGGGGCGGGGGGCGGGGCGGGGGGCGGGGGGGGGGGCGGGGGGGCGGGGGCGGGGGGCGGGGGCGGGGGCGGGGGCGGGGGCGGGGGCGGGGCGGGGGCGGGGGCGGGGGCGGGGGGGGCGGGGCGGGGGCGGGGGCGGGGGCGGGGGGCGGGGGCGGGGGCGGGGGCGGGCGGGGGCGGGGGCGGGGGCGGGGGCGGGGGCGGGGCGGGGGCGGGGCGGGGGCGGGGGCGGGGGGGGCGGGGGCGGGGGGGGCGGGGGCGGGGGCGGGGGGCGGGGGCGGGGGCGGGGCGGGGCGGGGGCGATAAGGGCGCATTGTCGGCACTTCGGTCAGGTGCTGTGTGCACTGTACGGCACCCGGGGGAGCAGTTGATGGTCGCTGGGGATCCGGGCAGCGGGGACACGTACCCTGGCAGGTGGCGCAGGTGGGCTGATGGAGCGAGGATGGCCTGACATTGCCTATTGCAATGTCGCGCTCTAAGTAAGGTGGCCCGTACTGTTTCCGTTACAACACCGTACCGTTTATTGCGAACGGCACCGTACCGTGCCGTACCGTGATGGATCACACCGCACCGTATCCCGCCACGTCACGCAGGCGCCCGCCGCAGCCTGATGTCGTCCGCCGCCATCGGCCGCAGCAGCTCCAGGGGCGGCAGAGGCCCCCGCAAGGGCCGCGGCGGTGGTGGCGGCCGCGCAGCAGCAGCTGCTGCTGTTACTGTTACTGTTACTGGGAGCAGCCGCAGCAGTAGCAGGGCAAGTAGCAGTAGCAGGGCAAGTAGCAGTAGCAATGCCATAAGCGTCAACAAGCTCCAGGGGGGCAGTATTGGCAGCAGTAGCAGTGGCAGCAGTAGCAGTGGCAGCAGTAGCAGTATCCGCCGCCGCCGCCAGGCGCTCGTCATCGCCCGCAGCGGCCACACCGCCACCCCTGACCCCACCTCGCCCGCCCGTATCGGCTACCTGCCCGTACCTACGGAGGCCGTACTGGATCTGGGGCTGCTGGACGCGGACGATCCGAAACGCGACCGGCGGCTGTTCCGCTCCCTGCAGCTGGTGGGCGGTGTACTGCTGCACACCGTACGGCGGAAGATCGACAACAGCAGCTGCGCGAGGCCGGCGGGCGCGGGCCGGGGGCAGGGCTTCGCCGGGCCGCTGGGTGCGGACTGCAACCGGTGGGCGGCGGGTGGCCCGGGGGATGGGCGAGATGGTGTGTGTGTGTGTGTGTGTGGTGGCGAGGGGGATTGGAAAACCAAACCCGGAAACGAGCCGGTGATTGGGTTAAGGTGGGGGTTGAGTTCGATTCATGGGGTGGGGGTGGGTGGATGGAGCAGAGGCAGAGGCCCTTCCCCTCACCCAAACCCCCGCTACCCCCCCCCCTTACCTTCATGACTTCCATATTGCTGCGAATGATATTTAGTTGCCTGTTTGCTTTGCAATCATTATCTTCACATCCTCCTGCTGTCACACTGTTCCCAATCGTCCGCGTCGTACACAGGTACGACATATCGTACAACAAGGGCGGCGACCCCTCCCGGAGCATCCTCTCCCGCCTGTTCGGCCGCGAGGAGGACAACCATTTGCCGTACGGCGTGGATGCCGTGTTCTTACCCACGTCATCGTTGTACGACGGCTGGCTGTCCCACAACGTGGCCCAGTACTACAACGTGAGCAACAGCTCGGGCGAGGTGGCCCCCACGGGGGCGCCGTACGCCTTCTACCACCGTCCGCTCAAGGTAAGAGAGATTCCACCGCCGCCGCCGCCGCTGCCGGCGCCGCCGCCGCCGCCGGGGCTGCGTCCGGTCACCCCCACCCACCCCGCCCACCCATCCACCCGCCCACCCACGCACCCACCCCTACCCCACTCCTACCCCCACCAACCCGCTTTCGCGCCAACCCTCCCCCTCCCCCTCCCCCTCCCCCTCCCCCTGCCCCCCTAAGGGCTACCGCGACGGCTTCCCCGTGTTGCTGCCCGCTGAGATCACCGCCCAGCGCCTGAGCGACATGGTCACGTTCCTGCAGGTGTGTGCAGTGCCGTAACCTGTCGTACACGATCGACCGCGTCGGCTGCGTCCTGTCCCACCCCCAAACCCCAATCAGTCAGCTGCGGTTGGTTGCTCGTCCATCCGTGTGCACCGAGGGGTGGTGGCGATGCCCCGGGTTGACTAAGGGCGTCGCGTCCACTCTGCCGCCCAAGATAAGCCGCCCACCTCCTTCGGCCGCTGTCTGCCGCCGGCTCCCTCTTGCCGTCGCGGTGCACCCCTTCCCCCTCCTGTTCCTCCACCTGTTTCCCCTTTCATTCCCCCCTCCCATGCTCCCCTCCCCTCCCCTCCCCCCCCCCTCACTAACCCCCCTGCTCCCTCCCTCCCCCCAAGGACTCCAACTACGTGGATCACTTCACCACCACCTTCACCGCCCAGATGCTCCTCTTCTCCTTCCCTCACCGCGTGCTGTCGTACGTCAAGTTGACCTTCACGTGGCGGCCGTACGGCGACATTGATATGTTCGGCTCCTTCGTGGGGCTGCCCGCGCTGACGTACCTTCGGGGCCAGGGTGGCTCCTCCGGGGGCGCCGGGGTGGTGGTCCCCATCCTGACCCGCGACCTGGCGGGGCTGTGGGTGCTGATGGCGGTGGCGGTGGCGGTGGTGGGGCTGCAGGCGGTGCGGGCGATGGACAGCCAACGAAATGAGGACCTAGACCATCGCCAGGTGGGGGTGGGGCTGGGCTGGGGTGGGGCTGGGGTGGGGTGGGTTTGGAGTGGGGGGTGGGGGTAGGGTGGGGTGGGGTGGGTGGGGTGGGGGGTGGGGGGGCGGTTGAGGTGGGATTTGGAGAATGTAGGGTTGCTGTCTTGATTGGCGGTACGGAGGGCGGTGGTTGGGGGCCGAGGGGGCAGGTGGCGAAGACCGGCACCAAGACGACGTCGTGGGTTCAAACCGATATCGTCGGAGGGCAGGCAGGTACCCAGCCACCACCACCGGCACCGGCACCGGCACCACCACCACCGCCATTGACCAGGCCCATGCCAGCACCCGCCAACAGCACTCGCAACACCGCCGCCGCAGACCCCCCTAGGTCCGGCAAGGTCCGCCCGGGACTGCCAGGTCATGCTCGACCCGTCATCCATTCCCCTCCCCCCTTCCGAACCCCCTGCCCTCTTCATCCCCTCCCCCTGCCTCTGCTCCCCCCCCCTTTCCCCTCCCCACCCCTGTCAGAAAATGGACCGGCTGGGGAACCTTTTGGTCGACTTGGTGGTGTGCGGGCTGGTGGTGGCGGCGGTGGGGGTGTACACCGCCTTCCTGGTGCGCCGCGCCGCCGTCTTCTCCGCCCGCCCGCACTACACGGTGTACGACGACGTGGAGGGGGCGCGGGGCCGCTGGCTGCTGCCGCTCAAGACTGACCCGGACGCGCTGACCGCCAACCAGACCACCCGGCTCCAGGTGGGGGGAGGAGAGGGCGGGGGTTGCGAGGGTTGAGGCGGGCACGATCGGGAGGGGACGGGGGCGGGGAGGGAGGGGAGGGGTAAGGATTGGGGAACCGATGCGTGGCACAGGAGTCAATACGCGACCCAAGTTACTTACCATACATTCCTGAATTATGCGCTCACCATTACCGCGGGCGACCGCGTCGCCGCCGGACCCATCCCGGACCAACCAACGCGCGACAGCACTAAGACGGACCACACCCCAGACAGCACAAATTATCGAGAACGTAGTACTCACCTGCGCAGATGGGACGAAACGCGGACGGACGGCGAGGCGAACGGAAGATGTGAGTGACAACAAAGGGCAGACAAATGGCAGGCAAAGGCAAAGGTTAAATTAAAGGAAAAGAAGAAAAGAAGGGGAGGGGGAGGAGGAGGCACTGCGAACACTGCACGCCCCCCCCTCTCATGGCGGGCACCCGCCTGCACCTCGTTCCATCTACGCCTTCCTCCTACAACCACATCTATCTCGCAATCGGCCCACTGCTTTGGTGCGGTGGAACTGGACCTACTTAAGCCCCCGCTCCTTGATACATACCGGCTCTGCCCACCACCCCCCTTTCCCCCCACCCACCGCCACCGCCAACCCCACCCGCGCTGAGTTGTGTCCGGCGGAGGCGGTGGCCGGGTCCGTGTCGCGCTGAACCACCCATTCCTGGGAAACACCGCTTTTACCCCCGGGGTTGGGGATGAAGTGGGGGCCCCCGCCGTAGCTGTGCAACATAGAACGCACCAATCGCCTCAGCCACCGCCCGTCCCCCCACCCCGCCCCCTCTCCCCTCCCCCCCCGTTGACCCTCCCACCCCCCTGGACCCTCCCCCCGCCCCCCAAGGCCGCCCTGGCCGCCCTGGATCTGTCCTCCCCCTCCCGCCCCTCCTACCCTGGCCGCCACCTGCTGCCCGACGACCCGGCCGGCGCCTCCCACTGGGTGGACCTGGCGGCGGTGATGGCGGCGGCGGATGAGCTCAGCTACTGGTGGACTGTGTACGGCATCATACAGGCCTTCACACTGCTGCTGCTGATTGGCAGGTGGGCGGTCGGGTCGGTCGGGTGGGTGGGGAGTACGTGATTAGAGCGGATGGGGGGGCTTAAAAGGGGAGGGGTTGCCCCGGGAAGGCGGCGAGCAGGGGTTTGGGGACGGGGCGTGACGCTCCCTCCCACCCTTCCCGCCCCTTCCCTTTCCACACCCCTCCCACACCCCTCCCGTTCCGCCCCCCCATTCTCGCATACTGCTTTCTTTTTGGATGTTTCCTTTTGTCATTCCGTACTGTCGTTGCCACCCTCACTCACTCCGTTCCTCGGCTTCCCTCCCTGCATCGCCATGACCTCGGACATCGCTCGGGGCGCGGCTACTCCGTCTGCCACCACAGGTCGGTAACGTATCTGTCCTCTCCGGGTTGGGTCGGGTTCGCATTTTGCTTGTTACTGCACTGGCGGCAGCGCGGCCGCGCCGCCACACGCCCGCGCGCGGTCTCTATCTTTCCGTTACTATGCAGGTACCGCACCACGTAAGTATACTGAGTTGTGCTGGGTGTGCCCGGGTTCGTCTTCGGGTTTATTTCTTTTTTCAATTTAACCCTCCCGTTCCGCGACTGCCCGTGAGACCCATGTAAGGCACCGACCCCATCCACCCACCCGGACCACCCATCCACCCATCCGTCCATCCGCCTATCCACCCATCCACCCGCCCACCCGCGCCACGGGCCTCCTTGCCACCGCCCCGTCGCCCCCGCTTCCCATCACCACCACCACCGGCCCCCGCACCGCCCCCCCACCGCCCCCCAGGCTCCTCTCCACACTGGCATTCCAGGGCCGCGTGGGTATCATCGTACGGACGCTGTACCATGTCGTACCTGCCGTACTGCACCTGGTGTTGATCCTGCTTGTGGTGGCCATCATGTTCTCCGTGATGTTGGCGGTCCAGATGGGCACCTACCTGCCCACCTACGCCACGTTGGGGTCGGCCATGGCTGACACTCTGGGGGTGGTGGTGGGGAAGACCAATCTGAGGAACATGGACATCATACTGCCCAAGGACATGGACTTCACTGCCGTACAGGTGTGCGGAGAGCGGAGTCCGGACTGCCCGGGGTGGGGGGGGGAGCGGCCGGAAAAAGAAAGGGGGGGGCGAGAGGGGGGCTGAGAGGGGGGCCGAGAGGGGGCCGAGACTAGACGGGGCGGGACATCCAAGGGATAGGGTGGGTGGGGAGGGGGGAGGGAGTGCGGAAGGGAGGAGAAGCCGGGCGGGGCTTTCGCACTTAGCAGTGGGTTGAGGGCTGCGAACGAAACTGAGAAGAAGTCGAAGGAGAGGGGGATGCAGGAGACTGGTAGACAAGTGGGGGTGAGGGGGGAAGCACAGCAACTGAACGTTCTCCGTGGTTCTGGGGCCCGGATGCACTGTCGTACAATTTGTACGAGGAGATAGATGGTCCTGGCTTTCTCCCCCACACCCTCCCCCAACCAAAGGAAAGCGCCCTGGTAGTTCAACCATCAACCAACCACGTCCTAACTGTGAACACGCACGGGTGGACACGCCCTGATAGCCAACCCCCAACCGCCAACTCCCAACCGCCAACTCCCAACCAACGTCGGTTTGTCTGCACGCAGCGCCTGGGCATCATCTTGGTCCTGACAGCCCAGGTGGTGCTGCTGTCCCTGTTGCTGGTCAGCTTCTTCCTAGCTATCATGGCCTTCACCTTTGGCAAGCTCAAGTACGAATGGAAATTCAAGTACGGCAACACTGTCTGGGAGGATATCTGCCTTGTCGTACTGCCCGACGCGGCGGCGGTCGCCCAGCGCTGGTCGAACAAAGCCTCGTGCGGCATGCTGTTCCGCAACCGCCAACCGCCACTGACCAACCGACAGCTCAGGCGCGTTGTACGACACCGCGCGCTGTACGGCGTCGATGTACGGCCACCCCGGTGGAAACCAGTTCGTGTCGTGTTTTTCCGGTCGCCGACCACGGGGGATAAGTCATATGTTGAACAGCAGGGCTTGGAGCTGCTGTTTGAAGCGGTGGTGAGGCGCCAAGCCGCCCAAGCCGCCGCCAACGCCGCCGCCATGGCCTCAGCCGTCGGTCGTACAGGCGACGGCGGCGGAGCCACGACATGGACGGAATCCGTGGATTTCGGATCCAGCGGCTCGGCGTTCCGTCCGGGGAACAGTCCCGCCGGCGGCGACGGCAGCGACGACGGCGGCGGCAAGGGCTGCAAGGGCGGCAAGGGCGGCGGCGCCGCCGCCCTCGTCGCCGCGGGCGGCGGCAGTAGCTGGTGGAGTCGCGGCAGTAGCACCGGCACCGGCACCGGCGGCCGCTGGCCCGGTCGCGGGGTGTGGACCTTCGGCGGCAGCGCCGGTCCGGTCAAGGAGTCGGTTGACTTCACTCCGATTGCGCCTGTCCCGGGCCATAAGCGCAAGGGCAAGATCGTCGGAGGCGGCAGTGGCGGAGGCGGCAGAGGTGGCGGAGGCGGCGGAGGTGGCGGCAGGGCCTCCTCGCAGCGAGCCCAGTCAGTGTCCAACGCCGGGTCGGCTAGGTGGTCCTCCAGGGGGGCCTGGCTGCAACTGAATCAATTGGTGGTCTCACTCAGCGTGAGTGCCGTACGGAGGGCGGGGAGGAGGGGGACAATCGTACACGATCTGGAGGTGAAGTGGCGAAAGCCAATGGTCGGGTCTGTGCCACCGCCGACGCCTGGCTGCCCTGCCCTGCCCTACCCCGCCCAAACCCCACCCCAACCCTAACCCATACCCCAACCCACCCCCACCGCCCCTGCCACCCCCATGTCCCCCACCCGCACCCCAGGGCCTGCCCGGCGGTGACCCGGCCGACCCGCTGCCCCAGGACGGCGAGCAGCTGCGGGAGCTGGTGGCCCGGGTGGCCGCCCGCGTCTTCGACTACCAGAGCCAGCGCCGCTTCCTGCTGCAAGGCCACCTGCTGGACGGGGAGGAGGCGGAGATAGCCTGCGAGCTGCGAGGCCCCCGCGGGGGGAAGCTCGTCGTTGTGGCGGCGCCCGTCGTCGGCGTCGCGCCCGTCACCGCCGTCGCCGCCGCCGTCACAACGGCTCCGGAACCCGGCGGTCTCAGCGGCGGGCCCGGCGTCGGCGTCGGCGTCGGCGCGTGGCGCAGCCGTGCCTCCAGCGTCAGCGGCGTTGTCAGCGGCGGCACCGGCGTGCGCGGCACGATGCGGCGGTCGGGGGCGGGCGGACCCGTGGGTCACCTGCCGTCCCTCTTGTTTGGCCCGCTGGGCCGCCGCAGCCAGCGCCTGAGCGGCACTGCGGCCGCCAGTCAGCGCTTCAGCGGCACCACGGGGGGGCTGGGGGTGAGGCAGCGGCCGGGCGGGGCCCTGGCGGTCGGGCAGCCGCCGCCGCCGCCGCTTCGCCGCCAGGGGTACGGCAACCGTGTAAGCTTCGCCGGAGGGCAGCAGCAGCTGCAGGGACCGCCGCCGCCGCAGCAGCAGCAGTGGCCGCAGAGTCAGCGGTTCAGCAACCCGAGTCAGCTGCTGGACACTCTGGGCTTCAGCCAGCGCCACAGCAACCAAACGGCGGTCAGCCAGTTCGGGCTGGTCTCGGCGGCGGCCAGCCAGCGCTTCAGCAGCGCAGCAGGGGGCAGTCTGATGGCGAGCCGCGCGGGGAGTCAAGTGGGGGTAGGGCTGGGGCCGGGGATGTCCCGCCGGGTTAGCCAGGCGTGGGGGGATGCCTCCTCCGTCGCCGGTGGTGGCGACAACGACGACGACGACGGCGACGGAGAGGGCCGTACCAGCGCGGGCCGCCGCTGGCCGCCGCCGCGCAACGCCGCCGCTGCCGCCGCCAGGGGGTACGGCGGCGACGGTGAAGATGAGGGGGCCGTCACGTTTTACCCGCCGCCGCTGCTCACCACCACCATGACCCTCACGGGCGCGGCTAGCCTCATAAGCGAGGTGCAGGAACTGGAGGTAGAGGTGGAGGGGCCGGGGGAGGGTGGGGCACCACCCGCGTTGGCCGGCCGCGGCGGCGCCGACGGCGCCGCCGCCTCGGTGGCGACGGCAACGGCAGCGGAGGTGACGGCAGCGGAGGTGACGGCAGCGGAGGTGACGGCAGCGGAGGTGACGGCAGCGGAGGTGACGGCAGCGGAGGTGACGGCGCAGCTGGACCTCCTCAGCGCGCTGCGGGATGCGGTTCGTGCCCTGGAGCACTGGCAGGCGGGGCTCAGCCGCTGGCAGGCCCGAGTGAGCCGACAGCAGCAGCTCATGGCCCGGGTCAACCAGGAGATACTGACGGCACTGGCCGCCCAGACCGGCCGCCAAACTATGCCGTACACGCTGCTGCCGCCGTCGGCGCTCGGGTCGATGTCGCCACGGGCGGTGCCGCGACTGGGGCGGGACGAGCTGTCGCCCGACGGCTCCAGGGCGGCCAGCGGCAGCAGCGGCGGCGGCGCCGCCGCCGCCACCACGTTGCGGACGCGCCGGGGGCTGCTGCCGGTGCTGTCGATTAACACCGTGACGCCGCGGACCAGCATCGGGGGCGGAGGCGACAACGGCGCACCCGAGGGGGCTGCGGCGGGCTGGGCGTCCGCCGCCGCCGCTGCCGCGGCCGCCGCCGCCGCCGCCGCAGGAGCAGGAGCAGCCCGCAATCAGGACGACTGGCAGCACCACCATTCCGTGCCGCCCGCGCTGTCCAACGGCGCGACCCAGATGGATTCTGGATCCAGATGGGCGGCGCGGCGTACGACATTCGGCAACGCGGACGCCGCCGGCGCCGTGCCGACGGCCGTCGCCGTCGTCGGACCTGTCACAGCGGTCGACACGGAGGGCGGGCGTCATGAATTGTACGACGGTACGACAGGAAGCATCGCCGACGGCGGTGGCGGCGGCGTCGGCGGGGGCGGCGGCAGTCTGTCGTCCAAGCCGCCATCCGCGGCCCGAGGGTCCGGATCGGCCGGCGGCCCGCGGGGGTCCCCGACCGTCGTCGATCCAGCGGAGGGCGCGGAGCAGGACGGCGACGACGACGTGTTGGGTGAGCTGCCATTCACATGGCTGGCCCGCCTCGCCGCCGCCTTCACTGGCCGCGTCGGCAGCGGCCGAGGCGCCCCGGGCAGCAAGCAGGGAAGCATCGCCTCCCTCAGTGACGTGTCGTTCCAGGAGGCCCCGCCGCCGCCGCCGCCGCCGCCGCCGCCGGGCCAGGGCGCGGCGGCGGGTGCGCCGCCGCCGCCGGGGTTACCGCTCCAGGGTCCCAACGGGACGCCGTACGGCTCGATAAGCGGCGCCGCCGACGTCAGCCGCCGCGGCAGCGGCGACGTCAGCCGGTGCGGCAGTGTCGACTTCGAGGGGCCGGCAGCGCAGCAGCGGCGGCGCACGATCAGCGCCAGCGGCAGCGAACGGCGGATGGCCTGGGTGACGGGCGGCGGAGCTGCGTCCGGGGTGACGGCCTCGCCGCCGTCGGAGCCGCCGCCGCCGCCGCCGCCGGAGTCCTGGCGCCCCAACACGGTGTCGGCGGCGGCGGCGCCGCCGCCGCCGCGGCCGCCGCGGCTGTCGGAGCCATCCTCCTCGGACGCCCTGCTGGCACATCAGTCCCCCATGGCTGCCTCCCCCCGGCTGCCCTTCATGCCGAGGCTGTCCGAGCTGCCCGAGCTACGGCCCCGCGGATCGCAGCCGCAGCTGCAGCCCTGCCCGTTGCGGGAGCTGTCCGTGACGGACTCTCAGGATGGCGGCGAGGGCGCCGAGGGGGAGGGACCGGGGTGGGGGATGGGCTCCAGCCGGCGGCGCAGCTCCAGCGGCTGGATGGTGCTGCCGCCGCCGCCGCTGCCGGGGGCGAACTGGACCCCGCCGCCGCCGCCGCCGCCGCGGAACTCCTCGGCGCAGCAGTCGCAGCTGCTTGTGCGGGCGAGCTGGGTGGCGCCGCCGCCGCCGCCAGCGTCGCGGCAGAGCAGCCTGGCCCAGCTGGTCCCGCCGTCACCGTCCGGCCAGCCGCTGTCGCCGCCACCGCTGCGGCAGGGCAGCCGGCCCGTGACGCCGGGGTCGCCGCTGGCGGGGCCGCTGGCGTCGCACCCCAGCATGGCGGTAAGGTCCCCGCCGACGTCGCGGCAGGACAGCCTGACGCAGCCGCCGTCACCGCCGCCGACTCAGCTGCAGCAGCCGCAGCAGCATCGGCCCCTGCAGCCCCCTCCGGCCCCCGCCCGCATGTCGCCGCGACCCAGCGGGTCGTCGGGGCGTCCTCGCAGCAAGACCTCTGGGCCCAACCGCCGCCGCCGCCGCCGCCGCCGTCGGCGGCGACGGTGTCGGCGGCGGCGTCGCCGTCCTCGTCGGCGACGCCTTCGCGGGCCGTCAGCCGTACGCAGCTGCCGCCGCCGTCGGCGTCGTCATCTTCGAGATCCCGCGGCGCTGTTGTACCGCCCCCACAGGGCTCGCGCCACGACAGTTGGCGAAAGCAACCGCCGCCGCAACCGCCAACCCTGCGGCCGTCGCGGAGCAGCTGGCTGGCGATGCCGGTGCAGCCCGCGACGCGAGGGGCCAGCGGGGCCGTCAGTCCTGCGGGCGCGGCGGCGGCGGCGGCGGCAGCGACGCCGTCGAGCTCCTCCTGCTCGAGGGGCGGGTCTATGGGCAGCGCTGCGGACGCCGAGGTCACCGCCGGTATGGATGCCTTTGTTACAGCAGCAGCAGCCGCCGCCGCCAATTTCGACGACAAGCTCGATGATATGTAGCGCAGCAGGTGGGATTGGTCGCCAGCAGTAACCCTCCTCCTCCTCCTCCGCTGCCGCCGCCGCCGTATCCGCCGGGCTGCCCTCGGCGCCGGGTGGCGGCAGGAGCAGCGACACGAGCCGATGGGCAATGCGGCGGCGGCGGTGGGGGCAGCAACGGAATGACACAATCAAGGATACATGAGCTTTGATCCATCATCGTTAATTGGCAGATTTTTGCCCGTCGCACACTTTGCTGCTGCTGCGGGTTGCGTGCCTGTGCGGTGTCGCACGCTGCATGCCGCAAATATGCTTGTGGTGGTTATGGTGGTTGTCGTTGGGATGGTTGAGGTGGTTGTGGTAGTGGTGATGGTGGTAAATGTGGTGGCTGTTGTGAACTTGTGATGCATGCCGTGGCTGTTGTGAACTTGTGATGCATGCCGGTTGTGGTGGTTGTGGTGGTTGTCACTGACATGGGCTCGTGTCTTCTTTGCGGATTGCGGTTCCCCGCAACGCCCTTGGGGGGGAGGGGGGGAACGAACAACGCACAACGCTAACGCTGACGCGGGCTCGTCAAGGGGGGTTGTCGCCGTCCGCTGCGCCCGCAGCTGTTGCGCAGGGAAATGGGCTCTAAGTGGATGTCCACAATGAAAAGCACTGGCCGTGTGTGCGGACATTTGGACGGATGTTGGTGCACAGGCGGGGCAGGAGTGCATGATACGTGAGGCGCGTTTCGTTGTGTATCGATAGGGGGGGGTGGGGCACTGCTGAGCCGCTTGCTGTCGTCGGCGGTCGCGACAGCTTATGCTGCGTTGGACATTTTTTTCGGTTTTGCTCATTGTCTAGATTGACAATGAGGGGAGGACTCAGCCGTTCGTAAGTCGGTCGTATTGGCCTTCGTTCGTTAGGAGGAGGAGGAGGAGGAGGAGGGGAGGAGGGGGAGGAGGAGGAGGAGAAGGAGGAGGAGGCGGAGGAGGAAGCGTGTATCGGGGCGGCTTGTGTCTGCGTTGCGTCTTGTGCGGCATCATCGTCATCATCATCAGCAGCAGCAGCAGCATCACACGGCTGCTTGGGTCGCGGCGACGTCGGGGCTGCATTCGTGCATCTGTCGTGCATTGGGAGCTCGGCCAGGGAAGGGTGGTTGGACGTTGGTTGGTCATGTTGTGACCCGTCTTAACCAAAGACGCTTGCAAGCTGATGCTACCGATCTCGGATCACTCCAGGACCACTACATTTATCCCCCCCTTTCAGGGCTCGACGTCCGCGTCGAGTATCGAACCAGGTTCAGCCGAATGATCACTTGCCATTCGCACCACTGACACCCGCCTGTAGGGCGACACACGGCAACTCGCACATGAATCGCTCACGACCACAGGCACGAACCCAACTCGGGTTGCCATCGCGGCTCGATCCGGGGACTCCTCGGTCTCGATACCATTTGTTGTGACCCGTCTTAACCAAAGACGCTTGCAAGCTGATGCTACCGATCTCGGATCACTCCAGGACCACTACAGGTCAACCCGACGACTGTTGCTGACGGTGACAACACCGCCGTACATCACACCACCGCACATCACATCACATCTCACATCACATCTCACATCACATCAACATCAACATCCCGCGGCGTTATAAACGCACCCATCTGCATTGCATGGGTGACCCGGAAGCACATATGGACAGCGCATGTCGATCAACCCCCACCCCCCAATGCGAACGTACCTGCTGACTGCATTTATGGGATATATATATATATATATATATATATATATATATATATATATATATATATATATATATATATGCACATTTGCGGGGCGGCATGCGCTTGGGCAGCGGCCGACAGCCAGTCCCCAAATGTGCAAATGTGCACATCCCAGCACACGTGTGTGTGCCCCTGCATCGCGCACCATGAGGCCACCAAGCGGGTCGACTCGCGCGGTTTGGATTGTTGGATGAAACACGGCGGCGAACAGCGTCGGCCAGTTTTCCTTATTACGTCATTCGGCGTTGTTCGTTGGCATGAGGGGGGAGATGCGCGTCGGGCGTCGTCAGTTGGACGTCGTTAGTTGGATGTCGTTAGTTGGACGTACGTCGCTCCTTGTTCGGCGTACGTCCCGGTCAGCAGGTCACGCATTGCAGTACTTGCAGCATTACATTACATTACCGTACATTACCGTACACGCACCGCGCATGCATGCATGAAGCCGGTCGCGCGCAAGATAAGAGTGACGGTGGATGTACGGCATGCACCACCTGCCCGAAGTACGTCACATGCTTGTCCGTCGTACACTTGTTCATCATCACCGTCCGTCCGTATTCCGTTCGTTGGCCAGCTCGCTCATCGTTTGTGAACTGCACGGCATCATCATCCTCAACTGAGCCGGAACCGTCCTGGACCGGCCTGCATGAGCTCAATTGATCGATCGTTGACAATTTTTTTGTCTTTTTCATGTTCCGTGTTTTTGGTTTTGGTTTCCCCGCATTCGTTCGATGTGTGCCGTCTGTTCGCGCACGCACATCCGCACATGGATGGATGGGCTGGGCTGTGTGGAGGAGTCCGACCGCCGGCTGGCCCGTCCGGTGGGGGTCCGGTAGGCTGGTGGAGGGGTCCGGGCCGTACCTCCGCGTCTGAATGCGCGGGGGTGGGGTGGGGTGGGGTGGGGTGGGGTGGGGTGGGGTGGGGTGGGGTGGGGTGGGGTGGGGTGGGGTGGGTGGGGTGGGGTGGGGTGGGGTGGGGTGGGTGGGGTGGGGTGGGGTGGGGTGGGGTGGGGTGGGGTGGGGTGGGTGGGGTGGGGTGGGGTGGGGTGGGGTGGGTGGGGTGGGGTGGGGTGGGGTACTGGTGAGAGTTTCCGTGCAGCAAGAAACGGAAAATGCGCAGATTCGATCGAAACATCAGATCCGATCAGATCGGAAGCGATGTGATTCCGACCAGCGCTCGCCCTGACTGACTGACTGACTGACTGACGGGCGCGAGGGCGTTCGCGCTGCCCCATAGTTCCGATCCGCACTGCGGAGCATGGAGGAGGAGGAGGAGGAGTTTGGGGCCGCGTCCGCCGCAGATGTGGTTTTGCGAAGCGCACATGTGCGTTTCAAATGTGTTCACATCCGACCGGGCCTGGCGATGGAATGTAGACCCAAAGGGTACGGAGGGGTACGGCCACAACCGTTCAACGGTTACGGAGGGTACGGCAAGTACACGCCTGACATGGACTGATTTGGATTTACGTCTTGTATTTTATGAAACGCCGCGCCTCTTACATGCGTCCGTACTGTCCGTACCGTCCGTACGGTCAGCATCGTTGCGGCTGACTGTTGCAGCGGCGGTTGCTGCCCGCCGCTCTTGGCGGTTTACCTTCCACACAACTTCCGATGTGTCATGGCCGTCGCTTGTCTTGTCTCGCCGCGGCAGCATGCTGCCTCAGTCTACCTGTCTACCCGTCCATACACGCACCTGCATGTGCAGAGGATGCACACGCATCTGCACACCCGCCACACACCTGCCACCCACCTGCCACACACCTGCCACACACCTGCCACCCACCTGCCACACACCTGCCACACACCCGCCACACACCTGCCACACACCTGCCACACACCCGCCACACACCTGCCACACACCCGCCCACCACACCTGCCCACCCCACACACCTGCCACACACCTGCCACCACACCTGCCACACACCTGCCACACACCTGCCACACACCTGCCACACACCTGCACACACCTGCCACACACCGCCACACACCTGCCCCACCCCACCACCTGCCACACACCTGCCCCACACACCTGCCCCACCCCCCCCCACCTGCCCCACCCACACCCTGCCACACACCTGCCACACACCGCCACACACCTGCCACACACCTGCCACACACCTGCCACACACCTGCCACACACCTGCCCACCCCACCTGCCACACACCTGCCACCCACACCTGCCACACACCGCCACACACCTGCCACACACCCGCCACACACCTGCCACACACCTGCCACACACCTGCCACACACCTGCCACACACCCGCCACACACCTGCCACACACCCGCCACACACCTGCCACACACCTGCCACACACCTGCCACACACCCGCCACACACCTGCCACACACCTGCCACACACCCGCCACACACCTGCCACACACCTGCCACACACCTGCCACACACCGCCACACACCTGCCACACACCTGCCACACACCGCCACACACCTGCCACACACCCGCCACACACCTGCCACACACCTGCCACACACCTGCCACACACCTGCCACACACCTGCCACACACCTGCCACACACCTGCCACACACCCGCCACACACCTGCCACACACCTGCCACACACCTGCCACACACCCGCCACACACCTGCCACACACCTGCCACACACCTGCCACACACCTGCCACACACCCGCCACACACCTGCCACACACCTGCCACACACCTGCCACACACCTGCCACACACCTGCCACACACCTGCCACACACCTGCCACACACCTGCCACACACCCGCCACACACCTGCCACACCCCCACACACCTGCCACACACCTGCCACACACCTGCCACACACCTGCCACACACCTGCCACACACCTGCCACACACCTGCCACACACCTGCCACACACCTGCCACACACCTGCCACACACCTGCCACACACCTGCCACACACCTGCCACACACCGCCCACACACCTGCCACACACCTGCCACACACCTGCCACACACCTGCCACACACCCACACACCTGCCACACACCTGCACACACCTGCCACACACCTGCCACACACCTGCCACACACCTGCCACACACCTGCCACACACCTGCCACACACCTGCCACACACCTGCCACACACCTGCCACACACCTGCCACACACCTGCCACACACCTGCCACACACCTGCCACACACCTGCCACACACCTGCCACACACCTGCCACACACCTGCCACACACCCGCCACACACCTGCCACACACCTGCCACACACCTGCCACACACCTGCCACACACCTGCCACACACCTGCCACACACCTGCCACACACCTGCCACACACCTGCCACACACCTGCCACACACCCTGCCACACACCTGCCACACACCTGCCCACACACCTGCCACACACCTGCCACACACCTGCCACACACCTGCCACACACCTGCCACACACCTGCCACACACCTGCCACACACCTGCCACACACCTGCCACACACCTGCCACACACCTGCCACACACCTGCCACACACCCGCCACACACCTGCCACACACCTGCCACACACCTGCCACACACCTGCCACACACCTGCCACACACCTGCCACACACCTGCCACACACCTGCCACACACCTGCCACACACCTGCCACACACCCGCCACACACCTGCCACACACCCGCCACACACCCGCCACACACCTGCCACACACCTGCCACACACCTGCCACACACCTGCCATCAACAGGCCGATTCTGCGCCTGAGCTTCCTGGAAACGGCCCCTGTTGACGTCCTGCTCTCCTGCACATCCACCGTTGGAATGCGCCATCCAGGCCGCTTGGTGAGGTGCTCCTGGAAGGCACCGATCGATGATCCCTGGCTGGGGCCCGCTGTAACATTCCCTCCCTCCCTCCCTGCCGCCCTTCATCTCGCACGCACCCCATGAACTGGCTGCACGATTCGATCGAGTGCCTGACCGCACGCCGGTGACGTGGTGTCCAGGTGGGATTCGGACTCGACTGACGCCGCAAACTCCGCTCTGGCTGCTGCCCCCTCCGCAATGACACCTGATTACATTCACCGTCTGAGTTCACCACAGAGCATTACAGCTGCGACGCGCTTTAAGCCAAGGGGCACAAAACGTCATCGGATGAGGTGTAACGCAGGGTTACAGTACAAGTGCCAATCAGAGACCCTGCACCCCTAAAACCCTAACCCCCTGCATCGCCCCCGTGCGGCACAGATTCATTCGGCAGGCACCGTGTGGATCCTCAGATTCACAACCTCCCCGTGGGACGCCCCGCGGCGTGATCAACCAATCTGCATCACCACCACCGTCATTTCTCATGGAGGTATAGCTTCCGGAAGTCTGTAACGAACTGTTCGTATTCAAGTTACGAACGTTTCGTCGCAACGTGTCGCAACAAGGTCGGACCTAACCCCCCGCCCAAACCCTTCCATTATGGCATTCATTATCAATACAATCAAATCCCAACAGCATAGCGAACTACAGCGGCCTCGCGTCCATAAGTACTACTCTAGTCCGCGAGCCCAATGTCACACCGCGAGGTCTCATTTCAGTTGCAGTACATAGGACTGACGGACAATCGGTGCGCGGGTCTGTCACCGCATGTCCGTACTGAGGCCAATCAATCACCTCCTGGGTCCAGGCACAAGCGCACATCCCCTCGCTCGTCACGCCGGATCAACCACCATAGCACCCTGCCGTACAATGCCTCTACGCACAGAACGCAACATCCGAGTGGTGCACGTGCCCTCAACCCCGCATGCATCAGCGCACCGGCCAGGTCACTCGATCGCGTCAGATCCCGGCAGCTGTCGAACGAAGCAACCATCAACCGGGAGCAGTGCCCGGGAGCAACCATCAACCGGGAGCAGTGCCCGGGAGCAACCATCAACCGGGAGCAGTGCCCGGGAGCAACCATCAACCGGGAGCAGTGCCCGGGAGCAACCATCAACCGGGAGCAGTGCCCGGGAGCGACCATCAACCGGGAGCAGTGCCCGGGAGCAACCATCAACCGGGAGCAGTGCCCGGGAGCGGTCAAGGGGAAGGGTGCAGGGGAGGCAGGATTGTTACGTGCAGCGGATGCGTGACGGCGTATAGCAGCGGAGGGCTGGAGGCGTAAGTGTGGCATTATGAAGGGGCCCACGTTGAACCGTCCGCGTGGGGTCGGTGCAGTAGGTTCTACGAACTCTTGGTACGGTAGCTCGCAGAGGCACGGGCACGCGCCGCAACACAAGCTGACCGTATGCCGTAACAGCATGTCATCATAGCAGGTGGCTAACTCCCCCTGAGGGGGCTTTATCCCTTGCCATGGTTGGTTCTCAGGAACGGGGTGGTTCCCTGGTAGTGTGGGCCCGGGGAGTGTTTCGGTGCACTTGGGGAGCCTGTCCGGAGCGCCATGGTGGCGTTAGTTCATTTAGGCAGTGTATGGTGAGGAAGCCTCGGCTGTCGCCGGGGCTGTCACCGATGACCCGCGGGGTCCGCTGTAACATCATAATAATAGCAGACGAGGCGTTCGACACGGCGTGTCATGAAGTCTGTTCTTGCGGATCTGCGGTTTTGCTTTGTCGGTTTGTCGTTTTCCGGGATTGCGTCCGCGGCGGCTCCCGCAAGATCAGGCCTAACTCAATGGTTGGTTGGTTGTTACATGTTGTACAGGCCTTACGGCTATAAACATGTGTTCCCCCACAACGGTCATCCGTCAAAGGGCGCACAAAAGACCAAAAGAGCAAAAGGTAGCTGAGTCTCTCATCTCTGCAGCTTTTCCTTCCGCAACTTCTGCACCTGATATAAGAAATGACCAAGCTTGCACTGGTCAAACAAAAACATGATTCCGAACATATCCGAGTCATCGGGGAGATCCACCGCTCGACTCAATACATGCATTGTTTTCGTCATATGGCGACGCTTTCTTGAGTTTAGCGCACCCTTGGCGATGTATTATTATTGAACCAGAACTGGTACGGTGTTCGCGCCAAGCAACCAGCGTTACAACAACATGCCTTTAAACCACTTTACTTTGGACCGCATGCATTCTCAGCCTTTTTCGGAAACATACGCAACATGTTGCACTGTACGGGGAAGTCTCGGGCAGCTGCTGAGCGCCTCTTCCAGTGTAAGGATTAGCCGTGGGCTAGTCAGCAGTTGTTTTGATCGGTAAATTTGTTTTCCGTTAAGTTGATCGTTAAGTTCGTTTGAGTACGACTCTCCTCTAGTGCGCCGCCGGTAGAGTCTATAGGAGCTTTTGTTGATGACAATAGTAGACTAAGTTGTTGTGCATCCTGGAGTGTGTGAAGTGGGCTTACGCCATTCGACATTACAATTCAACCTTTTGAGCTCCCAACTTCGACAGGTCCTATTCCCTTTCATCCAGCCTTCAACAGATGGTTTTATGTCTTTTCTAACTTCTGCATCCCGCTGCATTGATCCGACATGATCCCGTACAATGTCCGTCCCTCGCCTCTGCGCCAGGCCTCCGTAAACGGATGATTTCACTCAAAATATATTTCGACTTACCGCTACCTATAACGCAATCCACATGAAACTGGTTGATCGGCCTGCAAGCTAATAATCATGTTAAGTACGGTCGTTACCGCCGTACTTAACATGAATTCGCCCGCAGACCGATCCGGGCTTCGGGTGGTTGAGATCAATGAGCAGTCACCAATGGCAATGACAGTTGCTGGCCACGCTGCTTTTTGATAGTTGCAACAGCACGTGGGACACCGCAGCGCTTCGAAAGAGATGAAGTTGGGAATGTTTATGGAGTTCAGTCGGATTGGTGTTGGACGCTTGTTGGAAAAATTGAAAATTATTTAGTCTGCTATTTTCAGGGGTTTCTTGCCTGCGGATTTGCGGATAAGCGATTATCAGACGCAACGTCCTGGCTCAGAACGTTCACACACGCACCGCGACATGGAGCGTCAACCGCAGTCGTCAGAAATAATCAGGGTAGTCTCCGGCAATCATGGTCTGAGCTGGCGTCATGGAACTGCTTTCACGTGTGTCCACGCCGTGCGTCAAGCTGGCAAACATCCTTATGCCCACGAGTACGACCGCAACAACATCTGACCGACAGACATGTATGCACAAACAATTTTACACTGTTACGCACTGTTTGCATTGTCCATGCGTTTCCTCTGAAGCAAACTTGCACCCTCTGCATGCAACCTGATGCAGCCACGTGTGACTCGTGCGCCGGCGCGGGTGCGAACGGCTCGAACGATGTGCGCTGCACCAAGATTGCCGATTTCCTGGGTACCGGTTCCAGACTCTGGCAGGGTCTTCCATGTCAATGTTGACTCTGACAGCGCAATGGCCACAAGACGGGAGGGTTAATCCGGGTTAGGCCAGTCAGCACGGTGTTGGTGCAGTCCAACAGCCAACAAGAGCGTGACCGATAACACGCGACACTTGACCTGCTGGAGTGCATCTATCTCGCAACTCAGAGCGCTGCTATGTCATGCCATAGCACCCTCGGTAGCTTGCGTGCAGTGCCGGGAAAAGTGTATTCATACTTACACGCATTAAACACAAATCTGCAGCTCAACAGAATTGAAGGATAGATGCTCCATACAATTGTATGTGTACAGTGCGCATTGCCTACACGCCGTCTCGGGGTCTCGGGGCATTATGTGATAGACGTACTTCGCTCCATGGCGCTAATGTCCTAAGAGCGCTCAGCGCTGCCATTATATTGTCGTCTTTCCCAGGCCATGAATTGTACTTAATCGTTAACATATATCCCCGCAGCTTTCATATACTCGCAGCTTTCCCGAGCATTTTGTCAGTCCGCTAAACTGAAATGGCCGTGTGTTTCATATTCGCTCAAACCTTTGAGGGATGTTCTTGAACGCAAATTACGTTAGAACTGAGTTTTATTGAATCGTTGTAATTCATGCCAGCAGAGGCCTTCGGGGAGCTGGGGGATAATTGCTGACGATGTCCTTGGTGTTATCAGCGCATGGGCTGCCTGTTGAGTACGCCGTCGCCCCCGCCTTCGACGACACCTACTGCTGGCGCTGTCCAACCTCCGGGGCGCGAGGCGAGCGATGCCCAAGCGGTCGGTCGTCGGGGCGCTGGCATTAAGGCCAACGAGCAGCAAGTTACGATACCAAACAGCAACGGACCTGTGGTTGAGGCTGACGGAGGTGATAGCTCTAACCACGGCGGACCAGCAAGCAGCACAGGCAACTCTCGCAAGGGCGGTGCAACGCCAGTGCAGGACAAGCCCGCCGCATCAAGTCCTGGTCGAAAGGCTGCAGCCAACAATAAGCACACGCTTTCGGCTGTGGACAAGGTGCGGACGCTGGGACAGCGTCCTAGGTGTGATGTCTTGGCTTGTTTGTTCATTACTGACGGCAAGTCACTGTGATTTCAGGGGACACAGCTTATTGAATCCTTGTCAGTAATTGAGGGCACAGCGGTGGAGAAAGTGGAGGCATTCACCAGCCTCCTGGTTGGCGAAAGCTATGTGCAGTTTGCCAGGTGAGCATCAGTTATGGAGACCTTACTATTGTGGTAAACATCAACGTGCTCGTGCCTGCCCGTCGCAGTATCTCTGTGGTCAGCGAGGATGAGCAAGTCTTCATGGTTCTCACGGCGTCTGGAGTTGGCTCGGATTTCCTTCCTAAGCATTACCTCTTGAACGTGAACAGCTCGCATTGCTCTGTTCAGCGTGTTGTGTCGGAGGGAACTGCCTGCTTTTGGGCGGCGGGCGAGCACAACGCCAACGAGCTCCCGGAGGACTGGAAATGCCTTTTTAAAATGCAAAAGTTGAAGTCATTCTTGGCAGTTCCTATCAAAGTCGGGGGTCAGCTTGTCGGCGTTCTGAACGTCGCTCTGGTTATCGAGGTGGACGAGCAAAAGCACTGGTGAGGCCCTTGCTCCGTCATCCGTCCCATTGGTGCCGCCTCACCGTGCACTGACTTCCAATCTCATATGCGGGACTGGTCGCATCGCAGGTGGGGGCTGCAGCTACGTTTACTAGCAGCTGTGCTGGCGCAGCATTTTCATGACGCGCATTTGCGATCCAAGGTTAGCTGGTTGCAGAGCATAGCGAAGCAGGAATCTGTGGAGCAGCTCAGCATGGCGACGCTCAAGGTGAGACAACCAGTATGAATGGAAGGAAAGGGGGGGGTGTTTGTGCACAGGGCTGAGCTCACGGGGTTATACGAGAGCACGGTAATCTTGTCCGGGATGGGATGTCCTAAAGGGGCTATGACGGACAAGGCGTGGGGCGTCATCACTAGGCTATTGCGTCGCGGGGCAGCCCATTTCGAATCGTGAAGCCAAGGATGGTCGGCATTGGGCGAAATGGTGGATTCCCACCGGGATGCGACAACTGACGCCGCAGATTACCGGGTGGTCGCATCTTTTCTGATGGA
This sequence comes from Eudorina sp. 2006-703-Eu-15, assembly GCA_003117195.1. NCBI lineage: Eukaryota > Viridiplantae > Chlorophyta > Chlorophyceae > Chlamydomonadales > Volvocaceae > Eudorina > Eudorina sp. 2006-703-Eu-15. The sequence continues at coordinate 577,343 of BDSI01000041.1, forward strand.
CGACCGTCGCCCCGTTCTCGCTGGCGGGTGTTTGTCGCACCACCTGCAAGCGTGGCCAGTCGTCACCATCAAAACCTGCTGTTGATGCATGTGCGCAATGAATGGCTCAGTAGCATGAGAAATGTTGGATTCCATGAGGTGGTAGGTTTATTATTTCAGGTGGAGCAGGAGGCAGTAGTCGCGAGACATAGACAGAGTCAGCTCCATGGCTATACGTGCGACAGGACTTCAGATGTCCGATCCACCAACATTTGCGTTCCGGTCCGTGCAGGGTTTGACCGGAATGTTCGACGCATTGCAAGACTTGTCCTTCTACATCGCCCTGGTGCTGCCAGGGAGGCCCTGTGCGATCATGTTCTCGCTGAGCGGTGAAATGGTGGAGACGGCAGCGGGAGAGCGGACGTCACCGGAGTTCAAGGAGCACGTCGTAAGGAAGGGGCACGGGTGGAAAGGAAACGCGGGTGAAGTGATTACCGGGGCCGCCGGGTTGTTTACCATGACACCCTAGCGGTGGTGATGTTTTCAACCATGCAAAATCCCGTACGTTGAACCTCACATGCGGAATGAATGTCGCAATGGCGCGGGTGGGTAGATTGCGTTGGCGAATTTGGTGGAGAGTACTTGGGGTTTTGCTTCTGGTATGGGCATCCCGGGGTTCAGTAGGCTTGGGGTTCGCAGCACAGGTTTCCGGCGGGACGGTGATCGTGGCGGGTCGGGGTTACGGGAAAACCACACTTGGGGACGGCACACGATGGAATACTGACGTTTGGTGTCTCGGTCGACGTTTGTTGTCATGCCTGGCATCGCGTCGGGGCGTGGGTTCAGGGTCGTTCCCGATCTCTGCTTTCTCCCACGCGGTCAGGCGATGCACGGCTTTATGACCAGTGAGACTCTGCTGGAGAACGCGTTGGCGACTGGCCAGGTCATGAAGGTTGCCAACATGCGCCGCTACCTGCGCCTGTACAAGACGGGCGCCGATGTGGCCATCCTGTACAAGTCGGAGGGGCGCTCTCCAGCCAGCGTCATGGTGCTGCCGCTGGTGGCGCCTGATGCTGCGCGCATCGGAGGCCTCTACGCGATCTCCAGGTGAGCAGGCATGCGACCGCAGTTTGCCAGCCAGAGATAGTTGGTGGGTCCCAAGGTGGTCAGAGCAGTTTCGCAAGGGCGTTGTGTTACCCGGGCGGCGCTGAAGGATTGGCGGATGACGCACACGGCTGGGCAAGGGTGCTGGGAGGGGAGCGAAAGGCTGCATGCAGCAAGGCACTTCGTGGGCAGCTTCCTGTGGGCCAAGGTTGTGCCCGAATATGGGCGCGAATGGATGTCCGACTTGTGGCGTCAGGAACGCGGCTTCAAGTAAATGGAATGGACGTCCAAATAGGATATCGAACAAAACAGCGCGTACTTTTTAGTGCAGCAACTGTCCTTGAATAACTTGCCCCTTTAAAAAGGCGATTGTACGGCCAGGTGATTGTGGAGGACCACCCGGGGAGGGGGGGTTCTGCAGAGAGTACAAGGGCGGAGGGACGGCACCACGGATATTGAAGCGACCATATACCGTACATACCATACATTTGTAATGACGAGCGGCGGAGCGGGAATGTTGCTGCCACGTCGATGTGACCCGCCCGCCTTCACTTTGTTTCGTCGCTGTCGATGGTCCCCTAGGACCGCAACGGACTTCGGTATGGTGCGCCGCGAGCTGATGGACTTGGTGAAGCTCATGGTGCCAACATTGCAGCAGAAGCTATACGCGGAGCTCAGCAAGAAGCTCATAGAAGTCAGCGAGGTGAGGGCCGCCCTGCAAGGACAACCGAATTGACAGCTTTTGCGGTCGTAAGGTTTCGGCTTGGCCAGTACTATTGCAGGAGAATTATGGCAAAGGGCACTCTTGGTTGGTGGTCAGGGCGATGGCATATGCTGTAGGGTGAGCGCACCCATTTGGGCTAGCGCACACATCCGGACCGTCCTAGTGCAGGCTGCATCCTTGGTTGTGGATTGCGGTTCCCGCAACGCCTACGTTGCCGCACCTAGCGGACCCTTCGCCTGTCACTTGAACATGTGCATGTTCCCGGTTTCGCGCCCCACCGATTCAGAGCTGCAAGTTCGAGTGCCTCTCCGCGACGGGCACCACTGCCAAGGACGAGCTGGCCACCTCGGACAGCGCCACCCTGGAGTCCACTAAGGACCTGGTGCTGGGCACCCGGCCCGAGAAGGACACGCTCATCGCGGAGCTGCAGGAGCAGATTCGGAGGCAGCTGGCCAAGGTGAGTGACTGCAAGTCAAGTCGTAGGCCGCTATTAAATCGCACCCACCAAACGATGTTCACTGTGGGTCGTGCGGGGCGACCAAGGGCGAGGAAGCGCCCTTTGATAGCATGGAAGCGAGGTATTTGTGTGGAAGGCGTGCAGTCCCATGGTTGTGCAGCTACGTATGCCTCTCTTGCTGAATACGGAAGGGTCCCTGACCATCAGGCAAGGTAACAGCTGATCCTGCCGTCGTAGCAACAAGTTCGTGTTGCTACGAGAGCGGGATCAACTGTGTACGCGGCACAACTAACAATGTTTTGACCCTGGCACCTGCCGACAGGTGTACAAAGGGCACCCCGACCCCGGGCCCAATAACATGTTGGAAGACCTGGAGGTGTACGACGAGCTTGGGCGCGGGGGCTACGGCACGGTGTACCGGGCGGTAAGCGGCGTGTTGCCATGGGGGGGCCTACGTAGTCTCTCTGATGGACACGGGCTTAAACACAAACGGCCGCCTCCTGGGACATTAAGCGTTGCGGTATAGGATGGGTTGCAGCGTCTCGCAGGGGTGACCCACCTGGGGCATTGTCAGCACACGCTTTCACCCCACTCTTGACGCCGCAGATCTACAAGGGCCAGCTGGCTGCGGTCAAGGTCGTTTGCGACCGCGACGTGGACAACGGCTCGCTCAACGGTGCGCTGGAGCTGGCGCTGCTGACTTCCATCAGCCACCCCAACATCATTCAGATCCACACCTACTACGCGGATGTGCCGCTCAACAGCATCAAGTTTGTGCGGGGACACAATAATCCCACCACACAGCGGGAGCAGCAGGAGGCAGCGTGCGCGGCAGCAGCTGCTGCTGCTGCCTGTGGCGGTCCCGCGGGGGGCGCAGCCGCGGGCGGCCCTGGAGGGGGCAGCGGCAAGGAGGGCGGCAGCGGGAAGCTCAATCGGACGGGGGAGCAGAACTGTCAGGTGGGTTAGGCATGGGCCCCAGTGCGGCTGTGCCGGCGGCTCCACGGCCTGCCTGTACTCACTGAAGAGGTGGTGAGTCTAATGTCCGTTCGTGACCATGGCCGCTGACAATGGACCCTCAATGTTCCGCTGCACCCTATCCGCCGTGGAACCGCTCCTAAGGTGCTTGTGATGGACTTCTGCGATATGGGCTCGCTGGCCGACGTGCTGAACACCAGTCTGCTGCGGCACCACGCGGGCAAGGTGGCCATGCCCGCCATCCTGCACTGCCTGCTCGAGGTGGCGTCCGCGCTGCACTACCTGCACTCGATAGGTGGGAGATGTGGGGAGGGGTACAGCGGATCTGACCGCCAGGCGTTGAGCGACAACGGGGGGAGCACGATGCGGAGAAACGGATGTCGCGGGAGACGAGATATGGTCTTCCTACCTCGCGGATAAGAGGCTTCCTGTTGGGGTGGCATTTCTTGTACCAGGCGGCAGTCTCCGTCGTTATCAGTGACTGGTTTATCAGACTGCCCCTCTCGCTCTGCCGGATTGCAGGCATCGTGCACTATGACCTCAAGCCAGAGAACGTGCTACTCAAGTCGTCCACCATCGACAGTCGAGGCTTCAACTGCAAGGTGCGGGGCGGAGCATGGTACCCTCGGGTGTAAAGATGATCTGAGATGAAGTGGTGCCAGTGGGGGCCGTGCGGCTCAGCCATGTGCCGATCTGAGGTGGGGGAGCCTATCGACAACTGTCCTAACGCCTGCCGAAAGCGGATCTGAGGAACTTGGTTTGCGACGTGGGCGGTGGCCCTTACTCCCCTGCTACCTATGGCGGGACGATGTACCCGTTGGCTTAGTCTACCCTGTGTGTACCCCGCCCCCCTTGGCAGGTGGCCGATTTCGGGCTGTCCAACATCGTGTCCGACAACAGCTACTTCAACAAGCACGCTGAGGGCACGATCACGCACCTGGCGCCGGAGGCCATGCAGCCCAATGGCAAGCTGACCAAGGCGGTGGATGTGTACGCGGTGAGGACATGCCGAAAGTCAAATCATGCCGAAAGCCAAAGCGTTGCAGGGATTGGGTGGGCGCGAAGGATCCTTCTGACGCATCATTCGGGTAGTGGTTGCTTGCTGGCAATCCCCGCAAGTTTCGCAGGCCGGCCCTGCAACCCTTCATGCGCAATCCTGCCTGCCTGCCCGCACCGCGCCGCCCCGCAGTTCGGCATCATGATGTGGGAGCTGTACACGGGGCTGCGGCCCTACACCGGCTACCGCACCATCGACGTGGCGGTCAAGGTATCCAAGGAGGGGCTGCGGCCGGAGTTCCCGTCCTCAACGCACCCGTCGTTCAAGTGAGCGCCCTGGGGGGAAGGGGGAGGGTGTTAGTCCACGCGTGGGGTGTGTGCCCTGGGCCGCGGTGCGCCCGTGTGGCCTGGGCTCCCGCGCTTCGGCGATGGCCGACCGTCGGAGCCCGACAAGTCCCATGGCCTTTTGTGGGTCTGGACTACCGTGGTCGTTCATGCGCGGACATCCTGATCAGTGCGGCGAGCGGTCAGCTTGGCTGCGCCTCGTCCTCTCCGCGTCCTTGCCCCGCTGCTCGGAATGCACCCCTGGGCTGTGTCTGGGCCGTTGTTTATAACCTCTGGGCTTCCATTGGATGCTGCTCCTTTTTTCCGTCAATTTGCTCCCCACGTGGGTTCTGCGCCCTTGTGCGGCCGTCAGGGAGCTGGCTCAGCGGTGCTGGCAGGGCGACCGGCGGCTGCGACCCACATTCCGCCAGGTGATGGACCGCATCCACGAGATGCTCAAGGACGCGGAGCTGATGGGCCGGGAGTCGCTGCTGACGCTGTCGTCCTCCGCGGCGCGGCTCCCTGTGTACCCCGAGTACCTCCAGGTGGGGACTGATGTGGGCGAGACCGGGATCGGGAGCACCGCGCGGGTGTGTGTGTGTGTGTGTGTGTGTGTGTGGTGCGTCCGGTTGAGAGGAGAGGAGGGCGTCCCAAGGGCAGCGGGGCCTGAGGATGACTCCGGTGCTGAGCAAACCAGGGGACAAAGAAGCCCACGGACGGACGCACGGGGGGGTCGCATTCGGGTAGCACAACACTGCCGCTTAAGAAGACGTGTCTGGCAATACGACGTTTTAGACGACCTAAAACATATTTCACCTTGCCGCTAACGTGCTGCCCCGCCTGCTGCTCCCGTTGCACCCTGGCGGCCATCGGACCCTTAGGACGCGGCCGACAGCGAGTTCCCTCTCCATATTCTGTAATCGGGGCAGGCGTGGTGGATACGGGGTGGCTGTGCCAGGCCCGATGCTATGTCGGCGGGCCGCAAGGGACCCCGCGGCAGCGCATAGGGTGGCCGAGGTCGCCGGCTTCCGGCTGGCCTGCGCCAGGTTGCCCCCCTGGGTGGGTGCCGCGGCTTCAGTGCGGGCGTGCGCGCGTGGGCCGGACCGTGGGTGGCTGTCTGGCGTCCGGGGCGTCGGTACTACCGTTTGGGGCTTCGGGGTGTGTTCCGGGTCGACGTACCGGTCATCGTGATTACTTGAAGTGAGGGGCCGCGGGGTGTGCACACCGCTCGTCATATGCTCGTGATGTCCACGCTCGGCCCCGCCCAGTATTGACCCGAAGGTGATGCGGAACGCGTCGCCCAGGCGGTTTCATAATATTAGGCCATTTGTCAAGTACATTGGAGGTCATGGGGGAGCGGCGTGCAAAGCGAGGCGTTTGGCAGGGAGCGGTGGACATGATAGGCGCATGCGCGCATGGTTGTTCGGGTGGAGTGGCTCAGTGGTGGGGCATGCGTCTGTTGACGATGATCGTCGCATATGCGAGCGCAGGGTAGTTTGTTGTTGGTGTTGGACTGTGGCTATACGACCTGACTCAGTCTGTACGTCGTGGTGGTGTTAAGTGGACAGTAATGGAGTGAACTGCCATGCAGCGGACGGGGAAGAATGTCTGCGTTCAATGAAGTTATGCTGTGGTCATCGCTTGCGGTTCGTCGTGTGATTGGGCCAGGGGAGCAGTGCGCGGCTGAGGAGGGGCCAGGTACCTGCATGGTACCCGTGAGAATGGTGGAGCGGTGCGCATGGTTGTCGGTCGCATGAGACGGGGTCAGGCGTGCGCAAACCACGTATTTGTGAGCCGTGTTGTCGTAATTGCTTCCGACCATGACTGCTAATCCATCAGCTGTGATGGCGGCTAGGCGCCTCTGCAAGCTGCTGCTTTCATCGCTTGCCACTGATGTGGCCGTAATCTTGGCGAACGTAGGTATCTGGCACCGCCCTTGTGAACGACATCGATAAGGGACATACAGGGGGATATCGCTTTCGGGCCACCCTGGGGTGAGACCAAGGTTGCAGGCGGGTGGAAGGGGATGGGGTATGGGCACGGCGGCTGTGCTTGAGGAGGAAGGCCGCACAGAGCGTGTGCGGCCGAGTCTAGGGTGTGGATTACACTTGCCCAGCGGTTTGCCGGGCCGCCCTCGTGCCACGCGACTAGGGGCTCGAGTTGTACGTCGGCCGCGTCCGCGCTCGGGGGGCAAGCAAGACCCCAAGCTGGCTGCATGTGCGTCTGGTCGGGTTGGGGCAGGGGCAGTTGGGCGGTGCGCGTGGCGTCCTTCGTGCCCGTTGTCATGTGTAACAATTGAGGGCCGGACTGTGGACATTTTCCACGTGGAGGTTCCGGCGGAATAAAATATCGGATTGAGAACGGGGCGCAGCCCACTTAAACGGTATGTTTTAACTGTCTGCGGGGCGTGTGGGTATAGCACATGGGAATGAGGCGGGCCGCCCCACCTCGGATTTCAATATCAAAGAGTGAGCCTGTTTGGGAGGGGGGCCAATCCGTCGCGTTACGTGGGCTGTTGGCAATGCCCCCGCGGCCCAAGGCGCCGCCCGGCTTTGCCACCACCGTCTGCCGGGCGCTGTCTTGCCCACCGCGGTGCCGTTTCTCCCCCACTGGTTGTCCCAGCGGTGTTGGAAGGGGGGGCGCGTCTGGCCTTCGAGCGGGGGTGCATGTGCTGTGTTGTACATGCGTTCGCTCTCGACAGGGTTAACGTGGGGTCGCGGCCGGGGACGGTCGACGAGGGCAGGGCAGGGCAGGTGGTGGGACAGCTGTTGTCGGCCAGAGACGCGGGCGGGGCCCTGCCCCATTGGGATCTGACCGGGCACCGCATACTGTGTTCCGTTATAGGGGGCTGTGGTGTTACGGAGCATATGGTAGGACCTGAGATGGTTACGGGCGGCCGGCTTTGGAGATGTAGGGTCGTGGCTCGTGCGGGGTTGCGGCCCCCCGAGTCGCCCTCTGTACCCGGATGGAGGGCGGCGAGTCGGTACAGGTGTAGGAGGGCGTGTCGTCGGTGTGGGAGCAGGGCTCACATGCGTTGTGGCCTGCTGCGGCGAGACGAGGGGGCTTGCAGCGAGATTCCGCAGGCTGGCGGTCGAGGGTTGTACCAGGTGGGTGGGTGGCTGAAGCCCTCCCGGTCACCTCGTTGCGTCTCCCGTGCGTGAACTAGGACCGGCGGCGTGGAAGGGTGACACGCCCTCAGAATGGCGGCCAGGTGAGGGGCGCCAGCGCAATGGGTTCTGTCCAGCATGTGGATCAGGGGCGGTGGCTGCCGGGCGCATCAAGTTAATTCTGCCTGCGTACGGCCAAGGCTGTGCTGGCGGTTACTGCGATTCGGTAAGTGTTGGATACTCAGAAGCGGGCAGGCTTCGTTTGACTCATTGTGTAAGAACCCGCTGCGGGGCCGCTGGGCCTACCAAGCGCCGTATCCGTTGCATGGCAAAATCTCAGTCAGCTACGGTACTTCAGCCGCTCACACTGCCTTAGCCCGCAAGACGACGACGAATTCAGTACGTGTTGGCAGCAGGGACAGCGTATGGTGCTGGCCGTTGTTGACATGCACACGGCGGCCAGGATAGGTTTGGCAGCCCATGCCGTGTCAGCACCGTGTCCAAGCTGTGCGCTTGTCAGCCTAAGCGGCACACACCTTCACTTGCCTCTCTTGACCCATCGGGATCAGGCATCAGGGGCGACCAACCCTCCCGTCACACAAGAAGCACCGCTCTCCTGGTCCGCTGCCGAACACGGCGTCTGCTGTGGTCCTGCCCCCACCAGGACGGCAGGCATGGCATCCACCACCCAGGGGAACCCAATTCGAAATGCCAGGGCGGGATCCAAGGGACGTCCCCAGTTGCCCGACGCCATGTCCCGGCACCCATGCGGCGGCGCTGACCCCTATCTTCCAACGACGCATCCACAGGGACCCATCGCCCCGTGGCTGCCAGCGCTACACAGCCGCACGAACCCATGCCCACCCGTGAATATTCGCAAGCCCGTACGATACACGAGTGTCCGCTTACCGTTCCCTCCGGCCACCCTCCCCGCCAACATCACGCTTCGGCAGATCCCCCAGCATCCGCGCACCGCAATGGCCATCACAACTCACCGCCGTGGCCTTGCCACGCGTCCCCCTCTTTGTACGCCGGCTCCTGAGCCCCACCAAATCCAGACCCGCCATCGTACACCCTCTCGACGCCGGACCGTCCGCCGCCGGCCCCGTGGGCGCTGCCGCCGCCGGCACCTGCGCCCGCGCCGCCACCGCCGCCCAGCCAGCCGCCGCTCCCCGCGCTGCCCCCGGACACGTAGGCGGCAGTGGTTGCCCGGTATCCCATCAGGTGGGTGAACTTGATGTAGACCACCATGGCAGTGAACAGCAGCCCCACGCCCAGGAGCACCATGCAGGTGAGGCACAGAGTGCCGCGAGAGCTGCGGGGAGTAGGACGGGGGTAGAGGTAGGGGTAAGGGGTAGGGACGTGGGTAGGGGTAGGGGACGGGGAAGGGGTAGGGGAAGGGGTAGGGGAAGGGGTAGGGGGCGGGGGCGGGGGCGGGGGCGGGGGCGGGGGCGGGGGCGGGGGCGGGGACGGGGACGGGGACGGGGTAAGGTAGGGATTAGGGGTAGGGGTAGGAGAAAAGGGATCATGGCTTTAGTACCGTAAACGAAGGAAGTTAAAAGGGAGGTGGGGCCACGGCGCCAGCGCAGGCGCCGCGGATGCCGTACACTTGATGTCGTGTACAACATTTCATATGATACATAATTGGTAATGCCACGTCACGCCGGGTGCATCAGGCGGGGGAGGCGCATCAGGCGGGGGAGGCGCATCAGGCGGGGGAGGCGCATCAGGCGGGGGAGGCGCACCGCACAATAGCGAGGCGTGTGCAAGCATACCGGCAGCTGCCCCTCCCCTCCGCAACACACATCCCACACCCAACACCACGCATCCACGACCCGCACTCCTGCCCTACCACGATGAACACACGCATGCGGCCCCCTGCCCCCTGCCCCCGGGCGACACGTCCCTTATGCCACCGCCTCTCCGCCTCTCCGCGCCCCTCCGCCCCTCCGCCCCTCCACCTCTCCGCCCCTCCGCCTCTCCCTGTTCCCAACCTGCTCCGCTACCGCTACCTCCCCTCCTCTCCCCCCCTCTCACCTCCTGACCCGCTCTCCCGCGGTGGCCACGTTCCGACGGGTGGCTGCCAGGCTGTCGCTCAGCGCCGCATCCGTGGCGTCCAGCAGCTTGCCCCGGTCCGCCACCGCCCCCGCCATGCCCAGCGCGTTGGCCTTCAGGGCGGAGGTCAGTCCGGCCAGCTCGTCCGTCAGCAGCGCCTGAGCGGCCTCAGCCTCCCGCAGGCTGCAGGGATCGCGGGGTGGGTGGGTGGGGGGCGGCAAGTGGTGGGCGGCACAGCGGGCGGGAAGGTGTCGGCGGGCGGGGTACAGGACATTGGTGGTAGACACATCCAACAACTGCACTGACGGCCAGAGCGATAAGATAAGGTCCGGGGGCCGAGGGGCGCCCACAGCATGACATGACATTGTAACGGGTACTACACTTGGGAGCGGTTAGCTGAGGCCCCCGCTGTCCCGAGAACCTCCTGGAGGTTGGTGCCGGGAGCCCGTATGACGTCTGGCGTCGTGCACATCCCGTACACCTGTACGGCCCTGTACACGCAACGCCGGGTCTCAACCAACACCGCAGGTTCGGACGCCCGGGGGGCCTCCAGGGCCCTCTGGCCCAGTGCCTTGCCGTACACCCTGCTTTGCCTCCCCCAACCCCCGGCCTCACCGCTCCGCGGCCGCGGCGCTGAGTCCGCCCACTTCCGTACCCCGACCCGCGGGGCCGCCCTTGGCAGCGGTGCTTGACGGGGTCACACCCGGCCTGTGTCCGGGCAGCGGTCGGCGGTCGGCGGTCAGGCGCGCTGTATGGGTCTCTGCGAGTTCCTAGGTTTGGCGGTTTGGGGGTAGGGGGGTGAAGGGTGCGGGCCGTGCGGCAGGTGCCCCGCAGACGTGACTGGCTGCCTGCTGAGGCGACCCGCCCCCTCCTTGCCTGTGCCACCGGACAGGGGTCAGGTCAGGTCAGGGACGGGAAGGGACGGGAAGGGACGGGAAGGGACGGGAAGGGACGGGAAGGGAAGGGACGGGAAGGGGATGTGCGTTGCGCCGTTGCTGTCCCCAAGGGCCTCCGGCTGCCCCCAAGCCCTCGGCGGGATGGAGCTGGGTCCCGGACCCGGCCCTGGGGTCCCGCCAGCCCTGGGGTCCCGCAAACCGGCCCCAGCCGCCGGCCGCCCGTCCACTCGTTCATCCGACAGCCCTCTCTCTGATGCACCGGGCCCGATGTTACCGCAATCACCGGAAGCCGCAGCACAGCGCCGTGTACGGCGCTTCAGTGACCTCATCGCGGCCGGATCACATCCACCATCAGGCATCCGGGCACAGCTCCTCCCCATAAGGCCCAATCCGATCCCGCCCGGATCGGGGCACACACCTGGCGGGCGGCGGCGTGAAGTACGACAAGTTGGGCGTGGGGCGGCTGCCGCCGACGCCGGCGCCGCCACCTGGCCCCAAGCTCGGCGCCGTCGCAGATCCTGTGATCAGGTTCTGACAGTACGGCGGAAGTTGCACCTTGGGTACGGCAGCCGCCACCGCCTTGACGTGCGTGTCGTACAAATCCAGGGTGGCCGTGGTCAGTCTGCGCGGGCGCACATCGGTGCGGGGCCCCGGGGCCGGGCGTGTGTGTGTATGTGTATGTGTGTGGGGGGGAGTCGGAACCCAGGAGGGTGAGGGGGCCCGGTGAGGTCAACCCGAAAGTGCCAATCCGCCCCAGAAATGGGAACGGTCGGAAACTGCGGGGAAGGTCCCGGTACTGCCGTCGCACCATTCCGTAACCTTCCGTACCGGGATGCAAACCGCCGTGCACCCACCGCACGCCCTCAGCTCATTCATTCCGTGCCCCCATCCCTCCCGGTCACGCCTGCCCACCCAACTCGACCAAGGGGGGGTTACTCAGCGCGCGGTGACGTGCGGTGGCGCGCCCCCCCCATACACACACACACACATCGGACACCACACCCGGCAGCGGGTGAGGCGCCGGCAGCCCTCCCGCATACCCGGACCCCTCCCGCTGGCCGCCGCCCCTACCCCCTGTTTCCGTTACCCTAAACTCTCAAGTGATCAGCCCCCTACGGCTTCCATTCATGTCCCCTGAACGGCAGTGAACTCCCTTCCCCGGTATCGCCTCCCCTTCCCCCCCCTTTCGGCGACCCCCCCTCACCCCAGCGCGTCCTGCTGCTCCCTCAGGTCCGCGAGCAGCTCCCGCAGCGTGTCCACGTACTGCACCCCCTCGCCGGGGATGTGGGGGAGGGGCGCGGGGTGCAGGCGGGGTGACCCCGGGGTGGGGGAGGGGCGCGGGGTGTAGCAATTTGGTAGACATAATTGGTAGGCACGTGGGGGAGGGGGGCGGGGGGCCGGGTCCGGGAAGGGGACGAAAGGGCCTCCGGGTGGGCCCCGAGGACGGAACCGGACAGGGCGGCTGTGACGCGCAGGTTGCAGGCGGTGATATTCCCCCCCCCCCCGTGACGCCCCGGGTGCTGTTGTGGGCATGCACAGGGATGCGAGGGTGCGGGGGTGCCACCGCAAAACGCATTTTTTTGACTGCCGTGAAAGCAATCCTCGTCTGCCGTACACGCACCGCTTTCCGCTCCAGAGCCACAGGCCAGAACCACAGCTACCCAAGCGGAACGCGGGCCGCAGCCCCCCTGCCCCATACCTCCATCGGCCCCCCCCCCCACCCACATGCCGCATCTTGAGCACCCGGGCGGCCCTGTCGCTGTCGTCCGCTGCGGACTCGCCCCCGGCAGCCCTCCTGCTGGTGGTGGTGGTGGTGGTGGTGGTGGTGGTGGTGGCTCCCGCTGCGGTCGCGGCCTCCTGCGTCACCACCTCCTGGGGCCGCCCGCCGCCGCCCGCGCCGCCGCCGACGCCGCCATCGACGGCGGTTGCTGCGGTCGACGACCCCGACGTCGATGCGGTGGCTGCCGCGGCCGCATCGAGTGCCTGGAGATGCCTGCGCCGCCGGAACGGTCACATCCCGGCGCCCCCCCACCACCGGTTGCGGGGTCCCCGGAGGTAGGGCGGGGTAGGGCGGAGGGTGGAGGGCAGGGCCGCAGTTGCTACGCCGCACTACGCAAGGACAGTCGGTCCGTGGTGTGTGAGGGGGTGAGAGGCGACTGAGGGCCGCCGCGCGCTGCTCCGTCCTCTCCTCAGTCTCATGCTCATCCTCATCCCCGGATAGTGGCAAAGTGAATGAGAGTGGCAAAGTGAATGAGAGTGGCAAAGTGAATGAGAGTGGCAAAGTGAATGAGAGTGGCAAAGTGAATGAGAGTGGGGGCACACAGATCCGGATCAGACCAGATCCGTTCGGAGCGGCCGCGTGCGTCCCCAAGCCGCCCTACGGTGTGGGGGAAGCAAGGGATGCAGACGATCGCGTCACCCCCCCGGCAAATACCGGCCCACACTTAGGAGCCAGGACAGCACTTAGGAGGACATCCACCGCAGTCCCCATCGCCCCAGTGCAGTGCAGTGCAGTGCAGTGCAGTGCAGTGCGCGCGACCGGCTGCGTCGCGCGTGTGGGCGGGCAGGTTCGAGGCTCGGGGAGGACATGGGCCCCTAGGGGTGCGTGTTGGGCGGAGCGGGGGAACCGCCCCCGTGCTGCCGGTCCCCCGGTCTGGTCCCCAGTCTGCCCCCTCCTCCCCCTACTGGACGCCGTGTGTGCCCGGGGGCCACATCAAGGGTCCACCTCAACATCGGGGTGCAAGGAGGCAGCGCGCGTCAGATGCAACGGTGGGCGTGTCGCCGTGCTGGGTGCGGATCGTGACAGAGAAGCAAAGCCGGCGGAGGGGGGTGGGTGGGTAAGGAAAGCGGGACCCAGCGGGCGCCGGGTCCCATCAAACCCAACACGGGCCCCACACGGCTCCAAGGCCCCACATGGGCAACCCCGGCGAACGCACGCAACGGCAGTGAGGCGAGGCGCGGATTGCGCTCCCTGGCGCATCAGGTCTTGGTTGACACGGGGGGTGGGTACCAGCACGCCGAGGCTTACGTGTGGCAGCTCTCGAGCAGGCGTCTGAAGGACACCTCAAGCTGGCCGCCCAGCGGGTCCGGCAGGGAAGATGGTGGTACTGTCGCACGTGATGACGCCATCGCAGTTGCGAGACTTGAACAGGCTAACAAAAACGGCGCGGCTGCCTGGATTAAGGATGAGTTTCGGCTGGACCACCGAACACGGACCGAAGTGCGTTTTTAAACTATTATATCGACTTGATTGACCTATGCCTTCATTTCTATCCACCAAAGCATGCTCGTGCGAAAGTCCACTGCAACCGCATTCGTAACTCCTACAAACAGTTGGTTAAAGCTCAAACTACAACGGTGCTGTTAATGTATTTTATAAATTCATGCCCCAAGCACATAACTTTGTCATTCTCGTCGAGACCAGCGATTTATCATAACCAACGACCTTCAACCTTGGCGCTCGGAACAGACCTTGACAACATCAGCCGTGACGGCGTCGCTATTATTTAAATCATCCATAGAGTCGCAAGGCTGCTGGCCAAACTGATGGACCAAATTCGATACTTCTGAGGTGGGACCTTGGTAGTCGCTGTCCGCGCTGGCAAAACGGCAGCCAGCTTTGCATGACTAAGGACACAGACTTGCTCATAAGCCGAGCTTAGCAACCTCGGTATGCAGCCTTGCGAATTCACGGCTGACTGCGTCAGGACCGGAAACCGTTGGGACCTTTATCCTGAGACAATGCATCCAACGACAATCAGCCTGACTATAATTTCTGTAATAGCTCTTCTCGTGGTTGTGCATGGCAGAAGGTGGAGACGGAAGAGTCGGTCGGGAGAGCGCGTCTCGAGAACGGATTCTGCGTTTGCACTCGGGGCCGCCAGGTCGCCCGGTGCAGCGACGGCGGCGATGGGCTGTGCACAATCCTCAAACGGCTCAGGCGAAGGAGCAGAAGCTGGTGTTTCATCCCCAGTGGCCAGCAAAAGCGGCAACGTGCCTGGCACGAGCAACTCTTTCGAACGAGCCGTTTCTTCAGTTTCCAGCAAAAGACAGGTATTTGGCTCTGTCATCGTTGCGTCGCGCGTTGCGCCTTTGCGTGACGGTGTCGGTCGCTTTCGCCCATGCAGGTCCGCGACTCTGTCAATGACATAAACGGAGGCCCCGGCAACGGCTCGAAGGAGGGTAAGTCCAAACGATCTTATTCCAAACCCGGACGGAAATTTTGTTTCGACATCGTCCAGCGCTAACCATCCGTCGGGCGGTTCCTCAGACCGCGTTCAAGGCAGCGGCAAGCCTACGTGCGGCGCAAGTAATACGCCACGGTACGCATTCTGGTCGGGTGTTCGTGGCCTCATATGGCGGTCGGTTTCGTATTGCTGTTTTTTCCATCAACGCGGCAAGATAGGCACCCTTTGCACTGGTCGGGCGATGTGACAATTTGAGGTCTTAAGGGCGGTTCGGTGGTGTGTGCGCCGATTTTCCAGCAAGCGCGCTGCTCCGTTGTGTCAGGGGACAACAGTATCACTGTCGTCAAATGCCATGGTTCATGTGGTCGTCCACGTTTCCCCCGTGCACATCGCTTTGCGCCTGCTGCCTGTTGATGCATGTATGTCGATCGATCGTCCTGTGCAGCTCCCCGTTCGTCACGAACCCGAATCAGGCATGGGTCCACGGTTTGGCGAGCACCCGCCGGTTGACCCCCTGGAGGTCCAGACCCCAACGCCATGCACGCCACACCGCAGCTCCACCACGCATGGACACCCCCACCCTGGGTCTCCTCTCAGTGTCTCGCATATCTGGCGGGGACTCTTCCCCCAAACAGCTCATGTCCCGTTTATCTGGCGGGGGCCTCCTCCCCAGAACAGCTCATGTCCCGCTCGTTGCACCGCAATGCCGGTCGGTCAGAATCAGAAGGGACACGCCCCCCTCCTCCTGTTCCCACCTGCACGCCGCCTGGCCACCCTCAGCATCTGCCCTCACCCATCCCACCCCCACCCCCGCCAATGTCTACCAATGTCCTACACCCTATCCCCACCCCAATATCCAGCCCGCCTGAGGGCCCCACCAAAACCCCTTCCGCCGCCAGCGCCATGATTACATCGACGGAGGGTGGGCCCTCGAGCACCAACACCAACGTCAATATCAACACCACCCCCAGCGGCGCGACCGCCACCGCCCTCTGTCGCAACGGAGGCAGCAGCGGCAACATCAACGGCGGCGCCGCGTCGCCAAGCGCGGCCGCGGCACCGACTGGGGCCGCCGCAGCTGCCGCCGCAGCCGCCGGCGGCGGCGGCGGCGGCGGCCGGACCCCGGGCTACGGCTCGTCGATGGACGAGAGCTGCAGCATCCCCCCCGCCCTGATGGCCGCCCGCAACTCGAGTATCGATAAGGCCGCCAGCAACCGCAGCAGCTTTGCCGCTGAGGCCATGGGGCCGTCGGGCCGGCAGCTGCATCTGCAGGCGGTGATGGCGGCCCGGGGCAGCCGGGGGGGTCCCGACGGAGGCGGGACGGCGTCTCCGCTGCCGCCGGCGCTGGAGGCCGCCCGGTCGAGTGCTCAGGCGCGCATGAGCAGCATCCAGGCGGCCGACGTGATGGGGGTGGGCGGCGACAAGGCACCGGCGGGGCCGCGAGGTGGGTGGGTGTGTTTAGATAAGAGACCCGCTCGATCCAAACCCAGCACCAACATACTTTACGTATTAACCTGCACATTGGAAGACATGAAACGTGTGTGGGGCGGGGCGGGGCGAAGGGGACTGGGGTGGCGCAGCTCGGTGTGGGGAAGGAGACGAAGATAAGATGACCCAAACAACGTGGTGCACCCTCCGTCATTCGATGTATGCTTTGTACCGATATTGGCACCTGCCTGCCTGCATACGTGCGAACTGGGGGCGGTCAGTGGGGGGCGCCGCCCTTGGGTGGGTGTGGGCGGCGTGTCAAGGCAATAAGTGAGGCCGGTGCAGGCTACAGGCAGGTGATACGGTAAGAGGAACGGCGGCTGGGTGACCGCGTACTTGTTGGCGGGTGTGCGTACGGGGAGTCAAAGTCGTACGGGGTGTCGTGCGAGACACGGCAGACGGTTCCCCGAACCCAGAGCAGCAGCTTTACGTGCTCGTATGTGCGCGCGTCGGCTTAGCAACCGACCAAAACAGATTGACCCAAACCACGTACAAACACACCGTGTGTGTCTAACGTAGAGTGCGAGTGTGTAAGAAACCGCGAGCCGCGAGCGCACGTGTTATTGTGTGTTCTTGTGTGTTTATTGTGTGACTGGGAAACCGAAACGTGAGATTTTGTGTTGACGGGGAACTCCGTATTCCCCTCCTCCCCGCCCTTGGCGTTGCGGTGCAGGTCTGGCCCCCGTGGTGGACCCCCTGCCCGGCTTCCAGGCCCCCACCCCTCTGGCGGCCGCGTACCCCCCCCTGGGTGCGGTGCCGCTGGACACCCCGGTGCCGGTGGAGGTACTGCAGCGGCTGTGGAGGGCGGCCTCCCTGGAGGAGGCGCTGGGGGTGGGTGGGGGCGCTGGGAGGGTTGGGGGGGGGGAGGGAGGGGATGGGGTTAGGAAGAGCTGGAGGGCGGGAGACCGGGTTTCGCAGCACAACGGGGGGAGTGCGGGGGTGGGGCGCCAGCGTTCCGACACTTCAGCGGCTACGTGGCCGAACTGGCGTTAGGCAGATTTCTTTCGCTTCGGTGTTAACTACTACACTCATTATTTGCCAGGGCCTACAAGGTGGACGTCGTCACTTCGCTGGCGATCCTGGTACAGTCGAGTCTGTATCGGATATTCGCTCTGGCAGCAGCTCAGTAAACATATGTCTACCAGTTTCCTATACCCCTCCCCCCCCACTCCCCCCCTATATCCCCCACTCCCCCCCTCCGCCCCCCCCAGACCGCCCGCGCAATGGCCTCCCTGGCCATCCTCCGTCTGGCCTCCCTGGAGGACGGCTCCTGCTGGGCCCTGCCCGCCCCGCAGCACGTGACCCACGCGGCGGCCGCCTGGCCGGACCAGGTGACGGAGGTGCACCGCCTGCTGGTGGACAGCTACTCGAGGAAGGGCGCGACCCCGCTGGACGCGCTGAGGGACGACGGGTACATCATTCAGGTGGGGGTGAGGGTGAGGGTGAGGGTGGGGGTGCGGGTGAGGGTGGGGGTGCGGGTGAGGGTGAGGGTGAGGGTGGGGGGCAAAGAGAGACAGGAGCGGGGAGGTGGAAAGGGAGGTGGATTGAAACATCGCAACCCAGAAACGAATAGGAGGGGGAGGGGGTGTGGGTGTCGCCCCGGCGGAAATCAAACCCTAAACCCGGAACGAAGCCCCCACAGGGGGGCGATGTCTTGGGCTGCCCATTCTTGCCTCCCTCCATGATCCCGGGCGCCGCCTCTTTCGGGGGCCCCCTCGGCAGTTTGAACATGTCCACCAACTTTCTGTTGACCAACCTCCTCCCGCCCCGCCCCTCCCCGCTAGGCTCTTTCCCACCACCTGATCGGATGCGGCAAGCTGGACGCGCTCAGGCGGCTGCTGATGAACCCCAGCTGGCTGGAGGCCAAGCTGCATGCCTACGGGGTGGGCGCAGTGGTGCGGGACTTCAGGCGGTGAGTCTGTGAGGGGGGGGGGATGGGGGGTGGGGAGGAGGGGGGGTGAAGTGGAGGTGGGCAGGGGAGGGGACGTGCTGAACTAATACACCGGGTTCATGGAGGCTGCGGCGCGCCGACGGCACTTCTAAACACAGTGCTACGTCGACATATATATACTTATAATTTATACGTCCTACTTCGACGGCGGCGTGGGCCAACCTCCCACCCCTCCCCCTCCCCGGCCTCATCCGCGCCGCCCCACAGTCCTTCTACTATGCCCGGCGCACGACCCACCCCGACCTGCTCCGCGTCGTCCGTCAACACCTTCGCCCCGCCTGACCGACTCACCGGCTAAACACCTCCCCTCCCCTTCATCACCGCACCCCTACCACGGCTGCGGGCTATGATACAGAGGTCGCCGTCCGGGCAACTCCGGCGGTGTTGCTCTCCGTCGTCTCTCTGCTTTCCTATAAATCCTCGGTTGAGCCCCGCATGCCACTCCATCGCCTCCCCCACACCCACCCGTGGCGACACCCTCGCCCCCTCGCGCCGCCCCTCCTCCCGCCCCTCACCACCCCTCCCCGTCACCGCCCTACGCCCAGCCGCCCCACCGCCCGCACGCCACCCGCCGTACCACACACGCGCACGCACCCCCGATCGCAACCCCCTGCGCCCACGGCCTCTCATGCGTGAGGCCGCGCGCGCCCGGCCGGGCTGGTGGGGAGCCGATCACCCCGGTCCGCCACCCGGCCCTCTTGCGTCACCCCCGCGGTCACCGATTGCTCCCTGATTGCGGAACTCCTGTTTCTGTGCCTGCCAACCCTACCCCCGTCTGCGATGTCGCCCTTCCGTACACCCGTACGCCCGTACATTCTTGCATTGCTATTTCCGTCTACCGTTTCCTGGACCCACCCTCTTTCGCCGCGTCGCCGCCGGGTTTGCGTGCTATTTTCTTTTTTCTCTTTAATTTAACCTTTGCCTTTGCCTGCCGTCTGTCCGCCCTTTGTTGCAACTCACATCTTCCGTTCGCCTCGCCGTCCGTCCGCGTTTCGTCCCATTTGCGCAGGTGAGTACTACGTTCTCGATAATTTGTGCTGTCTGGGGTGTGGTCCGTCCTCGTGCTGTCGCGTGTTGGTTGGTCCGGGATGGGTCCGGCGGCGACGCGGTCGCCCGAGGTAACAGTGAGCGCACAATTCAGGTATGTATGGTAAGTAACTTGGGTCGCGTATTGACTCCTGTGCCACGTATCGGTTCCCCAATCCATACCCCCTCCCCGGCCCCCTTCATTACGGCGGTCCCCAGCTACCTGCAGGACCCCGAGTCTGAGGAGGACGCCCTGGACGTGAAGCTGCTGCTGCAGGCCTTCCAGCTGAGTCTGGGGGCGGCCATGGAGCACCCCAGCGCCCGCATGATGAGGGAGCAGATGCTGGCCAGGCTCATGGCGGTGGCGGCGGGGGGGAGGCTCAAGGTGGGGTTGCCGGGGGGGGGGTAAGGGGGGGGGAGGGGAGCTTGGGGGTATGGGGAAAGGGTAGACATCTTCAGACTGCGCTACTGCCAGAGCAAACGGCTGGTGAAGGAGCAAGGGGGGGTGCGGTGGGGGGCGGATGGGTGTCGGAGGCAGGGGCGGGGGCCGCAGTGAGGGGGACACCTCGGTGAGCAGGGGGGGCTCGGTGCCTGGTGCAGTGATTCGGGACGGTGAAGCTGGCAGCCAAGGGGCGGCCAAGGCTTTCTTTACACGGCTTCCGCGAACCGATCATGTAACCGTGCAGGGGCCCTATGCCGGGTGTGAGCCGTCATCGGTGAGGGCCGTCATCGCTGCCTGGCGCAGAGCGCCCTCCCTCGTCGGTTTCCCTCCCCCCCCACCGTTCCCCTGATACGTATGTATATGAGTTGAGCATAGAACACCAATGTCCTGTACCTCCCCCTCGCCCTGATGTTGACGTCTTGATCGTTGACGTTGGGAGCCAGGGCTCCTGTTGCCTGCACGCCGCCCGCGGCCACCTACCATTCCGACTTCGTGTAGGATATGCAGTACCAGATATCCTACACGGTTTCACATTTGTTGTACTCTATATCGCACTCCCCTGTACCCTCCCCCCCTTTCCCCAATTTCCTATACCCCCCTTCCTCGCCCCCTACCAATTTCCTATATCGCACTCCCCCTCCCCCTGGCCCCCCGTCAGGACTGGTTCGCCGACCAGACCGCCAAGTGCGCCGCGGAGAGTATGTTGGCGGCAAACACGCGACTGCTGCACCTAATGCCCAGGTCGCCCAGCCTGGCGCAGGTGGGGTGGGGGGGTGGGTATGTGAGGGAGGGAGGGAGCTAGTGGGGATGGCCGGATGGGGTTAGTGGGGTCGAGCCAGAACCGCGGCTTTGTGTGTGTGGAGTGGGAGGAGGAGAAGTCTTTATTGACATAAGAGGGAGGGGAGGGGGGCTAGTGGCGCGCGCCGGGGGGTGCGCTGAGCTGTATGCGAAGGCTGCAAGGATGTTGCCGATTTTCCACTTTCACACATCCCTCCCCTCCGTCCGCCGCCCCCCCTTCCTCCCTCCCTGTCGGCCCACCCCGTCCCTCCCCTGACCGTCATTCGCTGGCGGCCCAGGCGGGCGGTGTGCAGCGCATGACCCTGCGCGGCCACCAGGGCCCCGTACCGCGGGTGGCCATCGCCCCCAACTGCTGCGATGTGGTGACCATCTCCGAGGATGGACTGGCGCAGGTGGGATGAGAAGTGGGGAGGTCGGGGTTGGGGAGGTGGGGTGGGGTTTGGGTTTTGGGTGGGTGGCTTGCGGGGGTGCGCGTCTGGAGGGGCGGGTCCGGGCTGTCTGGAGGGACCTCACGCACCGCCGCGGACGGGGCCACGTCCTCGGCCTCCCCCGGTCTCGGAGCCCCCGCCCCGCCGTGCGTTTTGCTCGGGCAGCAGCGCAGTGACCAATGTCCCCTATCCCCCCCTCCCGCTCGCCCCACTTGCCCCCCTTCCAGGTGTGGGATATGAACATAGGCGACTGCGTGATGCACCTGGCCCGCGGGTCGCCGCTGACGGCGGTGGGCATCACCCCCGACTCGACGTCTGCGGTGGTGGCGGCGGCGGACGGCACTGCGGCGGTGTGGAACCTGGGCACGGGCCAGGTCACCCACACGTTTAAGGGGCACCAGGGGAGGTGAGGGCGGGGGTGGGAGGGGGGAAGCCCCGGGGGGTGTGGGGGCGTGGGTATGGGGTGGCCTTCCTTTTGGTTGGGTCACTCGCGCAAATCATGACTTGGAGCCCCATGAGCCAGTCCAAGGCGGTTCATTCGCCCCTAGCATGGCGCTCGAAGCGAGGACGGTCCTGTTGGGATGCAGCGCAGCGCAGCACAGCGCTTTTCCTAGAACCGTCCCGTCTGTCTGCAGCGCCCCTCCTCTGGATGTGGGAGTTCAGGTTGGGATTCCGGCCCCCACCCCACCCCACCCCTCCCCGCTCCTCCCCTCGCCTCCAGGATCACCTCGCTGGCCATAGACAAGCAGGGCATTCGGGTGGTGACGGGCTCCGAGGACCACACGGGCCGGGTGTGGAACCTGCAGAACGGCCACTGCGAGGCGGTGCTCAGTGGGCATGGGGGGGCGGCAGGTGAGAGAGAGCTGGGGAGCGGGCGCCCAAGGAGGGGCATGGGGGGCCGCGGGGCGGGGCGAGGTTAGGGTGAGGTTGCATGCGGCGGGGTTCCGGTTGGAAAATCAGCTGCGACCGCGCACCCCCCAAATAACATATTCGACCTTGTTGCCCCCTCCCCCTCCCGCCCGGGGCGCTCGGCCCCCTCCGTATGAATATCTGGCCACCCCACCCCACCCCACCCCACCCCACCCCACCCCACCCCACCCCGCCCCACCCCGCCCCACTTCCGACCCCCTCTCTCGCGGTCAGGTCTGGTGGGCACGGTGCTGGACGTGTGTGTGTGCTCCGACGGCACCCTTGCGGTGACGGTGTCGGACGACTTCTCCGGTCGCGTGTGGGACCTGGACGAGGACGGCGAGCAGCTGCACGTGCTGGAGGGACACGGCGGCTGGGTCACCTCGGCGGCCTTCATCGGGACGTCGCACCGGGTGGTCACCGCCTCGCACGTGAGGGGGGGGAGGGGGGCGGAGGGGAGGGGCGGAAGGGGGAGGGGCGGAGGGGGAGGGAGGGGGCTTGGGGTCGAGATGTACGCAGGTCAGGGCGAGGGCGCTTTGCTCACTCGGGCGTGTGGAGACGCTGCTTGTTTTGGTCTTGTTGGGGTGCAGGGGAAGGGAGCTCGTGGGGAGGGGTCGTCTCCGAGGGGGTCTCCGAGGGGGCGACGCGAGGACGTGCTGTCTGTCCCTAGGCCGAAGGCGCCGCGCGGCGAGACTGTGCTTAGCTGACGTGCCCCTCGTGCCCTGCTGCCCGCAGGATGCCACAGCCCGGGTGTGGGACGCGATGCGCGGGCGCTGCCTGTTCGTCCTGTCGGGCCACAGCGGCCGCCTCAACCGGGTGTGTGTGGACCCGGGCGGCAGCTGGGCCATCACCGCCAGCGACGATATGACGGCCCGAGTGTGGGACTGCGAGACGGGCGAGATGAAGCTGGTGAGGGGGAGGGGGGAGCAGGGGCGGGGCGGGTGCTGGACCGAACCAGACCTGCCACTGGAACCATGGGAGCTCTAGCGGGTACGGGTCGAAGAGCGTATTTCGACTATCCCTTCTGCGCTAGTGAGAGGGTTGACTGCAAAGGGATTGTCAGGAATGACGACGGGTTTGAGAGAGAGAGACCCGTCGTTTGCACTGTTGATTTGAGAAACAAATCAACAGTGCAAAACGAGTGTCCTCACCCGGATTCGAGCCGGGGTCTTCACGGCCACAACGTGATGTACTAACCACTATACGATGAGGACAGATCAATTGTGTTCGACATAGATGATTTAATCAATATGAACCATTAATTGCGATTTCTGAAGTCGTACGGTCAATTTCTGAATTCATATGGCGACGACCGCAGTGAACTTCGGCTGGCGGCGGCATTTAGATGTATGCATGTTTTCCTTAGTTGTTTCTACCTAAAATTGTGTAGTCCGCCTTGTTGAGCACCCAATTCCCGGCGCCTCCCACCTGACAACAGCATTTCAACGGTCGAATTTCCCATCTCCTCGGCCCCCCAGGTCCTGGAGGGCCACTCTGCGCACGTCACGGACGCCGCTATCACCCGCGATGGCCGCAAGGCGGTGACCGTGTCGGGTGGGTTTGGGCGGGAGCCGGGCCGGGAGGTTGGTTACTGCGGCTTGCTGGCACACACCGACCCCCTACCCTTCCTGGGCTCTTCACGAGGACCCAGCGGGTAGATAGGTCGGTGGGTGTGGGTGTGGGTGTTGGCTGGCGGGTAGGGCAGGAGTAGTGCCCAACGGGGGCCCTTGGTGTGCGGAAAATATGTATGCACCCAACACACGACCTGTGAATTAAAAGAAAGGCTGCGGTGAAGGAAGAACGCTGCTGTGTGTTGTGTGTTTTGCGAGAACCCCGCCCGACCCAAATCGTTTGGAATGTGTGACCAAAGGCCGGTGGCTGTTCTCAGCTGCGGGAGCCCACACATCGTAACCCCGTCCTACCCGTCCTACAATCTCTTGTTGAGAGGTGTCTGTTCGCCGCCATCGCCGACCGGTCTGTGGCACGCCCGAGCAGCAGCAGCAGTACATCGTGTTACACCCGCCCGTCCCAACCCGCGCATTGTCCCGTGCCTTGTCAATTTTGAACCTTAGTGATGCGGTGTCGGCTCCTCCTGTAATCCCACCGCAAACCGGTCGATTTCCATCACCAACCCCGGCCCCCATCCCAGACCGGGCAATTCCTATCACCAGCGCCACCACCTCCGGGGCAATTTCCTGTACCCCCCCTCGCCCCCCGCCCCCCGTGCAGGCGACGGCACCTGTGCCATCTGGGATATGACGACCGGGGAGCGGGACACGGTTCTGGAGGGACACTCGGGGGAGGTGTCGGCGGTGGTGCTGACGCAGCGCGGACGGTTCGCGGTGACGGCGGGCGAGGACTGTACGGCACGCGTGTGGGACCTGGCGGCGGCGGCGGAGCAGCGTCCCCCGCCGCCGGCGCACGGCGGGCGGGTCTCCATCATCCAGTCACTGCCGGACGGGCAGTTGGTGCTGTCGGCGGGCGAGGATGGCCGCGTGTTTCTGTGGGATCCAGTGGAGGTACGGCACCAAGGGGGTGTTATTGGAAAAAGAAATAAAACCAAGGGGGTGTACGGAGATGGTCGGTCAGGTTGTGGTTGCAGGGTCCCCTCCTTCCTCGCCGCCCCCTCCCTCCCTCTTATCCAGCTCCTGTCCTGCTTCGCCCGACCCGACGTGAGATCTCGCCCGTGTGCCATCTCCCCACGTGGGGTGTTTTACCGACCCCCGCAATCCCCTTCCCCCTCCCCCTCTCCCTCTCCTCCTCCACACCATAACTCTTGCGTCCCCGGACTTGCGACCCGGACCCCTCCCCTTTTGCTCTGGCAACAGCACAGTTTGGATATGTCTACCAATTTCCTATACCCGTCTCCGCCGCTGCACAGGGTGTGGCTCTGAAGCAGCTGGACGGCCACCGAGTGGGTATCCGCTTCATGAGGGTGTCGGCGGACGGGGAGCGGGTGCTGACAGGCAGTGGCGATCGACAGGTAGGGGGAGCGGCGGTGTCTGTGTGTGGGGGGTGTGGGGTGTGGGGAGGAGAGGCGGGGTGTGGGGAGGGGGGCGCGGGGGCGGGGGTGGGGTCGTAGGGGTAAGACCACGCACGGGATTAAGAAAGCAGGTGGACTAGTTATCGCATTGCGCTGCTGATTGCCGCCCGGGTAACACGTGGGAGGAGGACCGGACCCGACCCGACCTCCTGGAGCACCAGCGACGACGTTCCTACGTCCGGAACCCACGAACTCTGTGGATAAGGGGAGGGGGGCAAACGTCGGGCGGGGGGGGGGCGCCCGGACGTCGGACGGGCTTTGCATCCCATCGGATTGCGCCCGGTGTCCACTCTCCAACCCGCACATACCGTAACCACATGTAACCGCATGTAACCACATGTAACCGCATGTAACCGCATGTAACCACATGTAACCGCATGTAACCGCACCGCACCGCACCGTGCCGTAACCATGTACCACATCATCAGACTTGCACCCCGGCCGCCTTCGCGTCTCCCCGCGCTCACCTCCCTCCGTCCTGATACCTGAATGAACCCCACAGATCAGCTCCTGGAACTGGGCCGAGTACTCTGCGGCGGCCTCCACTGTGGGGACTCGCCGCTCCCTGGAGCGACGGGAGCTGATGCTGCACACCCTCACCACCGGGTACGGCAGCGCCGGAGGACAGAGCGCCAGCACCGCGACCACCAACTACGGCGCAGGGGCGGCCGCCGGCGGCGGCGGCGGCACCGCCTGCGACGCCGGCACCGGCGGCACCGCCGACGGCGGCGGCCGAGCGCTCGGCACCTGCAGCCCCCTGCTTAGCACGAGCGGCACCACCGCCGTCGGCGGCGGGATCACCGGTGGCGGCGGCGGCGAGGGCGACTACTCGGGTCGCAGCAGCGAGGAGGACCCCATGGCGGCCCTGGCGGCCCTCAAGCCCCCGACGGCGGGCCAGGCGCCCAGCATCGCCGCCTCCGGGGCGGCGCCGCGCATCGCCGTGGCAGCGGAGCCGGGCAGGGCGGCGGCGCCGGCGCCGCTGCAGCAGCGGATGATCAGCCACGGCTCCAACGCCACGCCCAGCCCGAGGCCTATGTCGCCGCACGGCGGCGGCGGCGGCGGCGGGTTGCGCCCCTGCAAGAATCTGTTGGAAGTGATGTCGGCTCTCCACGCGGACCCACTGAGGGCCAGCATGCCCGCGCAGCAGGGCAGCCGCGTCAAGCACATGGCCTTTGACGGCGCGTGCCGTACAGCTGCCGTACTGTTGTTTGACAGTACGGTGAGTGTGTGGGACGTGGCGGCGGGCAAGTGCCTGGCGCAGCTGATCCGCCGCGGGGAGCGGGACGCGACACGCACCCACTCGGGGGGTGTCAATGCGGTGGTCCTCACGCGGGACGGCTGTACGGCAGTGACCATCAGCAAGGACAACACGGCGAGGGTGTGGGACGTGGCGACAGGTGTGTGGGGGTGGGGTGGGAGGGTGGGATGTTTGGCGGTTTTGTTTGGGGGAGAGGGGTGTGTGGGGCGGGGGCCGGTGGGAGTTAAATTGAGAAAAATAAATAAACCCGTAGTGCGAACGGAAGGGAGGAAGTGTTGCAGATGTTACGTGGGGTGGGCAGGATGGGGGTGGGGGGGGAGTAAGGGTTGGGGGGGTTGAGTTACGTGGGTTGTGGGTGGGATGGGAAGGGCTGGGGTTGTGGAGTTACAATGTCAGGAGTTGGGGCAGCAGCCCCCCCCCCCGAAGCTGCGAAGCCCATCCCCAACTCTGTTTCACCAACCCACTAACTCAGTAGCCCTTGCAGCCGAACAGAGCCTGCAGCCCTCCCACTGCTCCCCCTTCACTCCCTGGGAGGGTAGGGTTTCTAAGGAATAGGGTTTTCAAGGGTAGGGTTTCTAAGGGACCGTCCTTTGCCTCCCTCTCTCCCCCTCCCCCGCCAACCCGCAGCCACCACCCGCTATGTGGTGGAGGGCCACACGGACGGTCTGGTCGCAGCGGACATATCGGGGGACGAGGTGCTGCTCGCCACGGCGGCGTACGACAAGACTGTACGGGTGACCCGCCTGGCCAACGGCGCCCCGGTGGCGGTCCTGGACCACCCCCAGCCGCCCACCCAGGTCAGCTTCAGCCCCAACAGCCGCTGGATGGCGGTGGCGCTGGAGGACCACACCGTGGTGGGTTGGGGGTTGGGGGTTGAGGGTTGGGTTTGGGGGCGGGAGGGTTGGGGCCCGGGGAGGGGGGGATTCCGAATCAGATGTGTCAGATGGGGGGGGAGTGGGGTGGGGTGGGGGGGAAAGTGGATTGGGTGCTCTTGAGCGGTCTCACTGTCTCCAATGATGAGTGGGGGGAAGTGGGGGAAGTGGGGGAAGTGGGGGTTGGGGAGGTTGGGCCACGGGAAGGTTAACACGAAAGGCAAGCCTCAAGAGGGGTCTTTGGGAAGGTACGGGGCGAGGGACGGGGGAGGGACGGGGTGACTGTTCGCGGTCTCGCCGTCTTCACTGCAAACAGGAGAGGGACGTGGGGATCCGGTGGCGACCTGCACGGCCATGCCCAGCTGCTGGCCACGCCCCCAGGCCGAGCTCACTCTGGCCACGCGCCCGCCGCGTGCCCCCTCTTGCCCAGCGCAGCGCAATATATATATATATATATATATATATATATATATATATATATATATATATATATATATATATATATATATATATATATATATATATATATATATATATATATATATATATATATATATATATATATGTATATATATATATATGTATATGTATATATATATGTATATATATATGTATATGTATATATATATGTATATATTATATGTATATATGTATATATGTATATATATGTATATATATATGTATATATGTATATATGTATATATATATGTATATATGTATATATATATATGTATATATGTATATATATATATGTCTACCCATTTCCTATACCCCCGCCCCCCCCCGCCCCCCCCTGCCCCCGACGGCTCGCAGGTGGTGTGGGACCTGGTCAACCGGTGCTGCCTGCCCTCCCTGGACGCGCACAAGGCCCCCCTGTCGGTGCTGACGTGGTCGCCGGACAGCCGCTTCCTGATGACGGCGGGGCAGGACTGCACGCTGCGGCTGTGGCGGAGCGAGGACGGCCGGCAGCAGGCGTTCTTCATGGGAGATGCGGCCATCACCGCGGGCTGCTTTGCGGGTAGGCGGGACGTGACGTGACGTGACGTGACGGGGGGTGACGTGACGTGACGGGGGGTGGAGTCCTGGAGGCTGTGGGAATGGGAGAGGGAAGGGGAGAGGGTATTTTTGTGATGCCACACATCGATTGCGACGTCGACCAACCGGGCGGCTGAATACCCGTTCGGTGACTTTTATTTGCGGTCTCGCTGTCCTGATTGACATGACGGGGTCACGGCCGAGAGGCTTGCTCTAAGCAGGCTGTTCGGCACCCCCCCCCCCCCCACTCGCCACCCCACCCCACCAACCCGCGCCTTCCTGAGTTCCTGTACGGTGTCGCTGCGGACACGGCTCTCACGGACCGCCCCCGACCCCGACCCCGACCCCCGAACCCCGACCCCGACCCCGACCCCGACCCCGACCCCCACCCCGCCCGCCTCCAGGTCACCCGGTGCCGGACATTGTGGTGGCGGGCGACGCGGCGGGCACCGTACACTTTTTGGATTTTGCGGAGGAGCTCCAGGGATGGTCCGCTTGAACCTCCCCGACAAGAGATGCTTTACGATGCCGATGAGAAGAATGCTTCAGGATTCATTGTCACTACTCTCTAGACCCCCTGAACGACTAAACTGACCCACTGACCAACTACCAACCGACCAACTATCAACCACCAACCGACGAAGGGATCCAGGGACCAGTCGCCCGACACACCGACATCTGGACACACCGAAGAGGTCACCTCATGATCAGCCCTGGCCCCAACACAATCCCGACCCACCCACCCACCCACCCACCCATGCCCCCACCCACCCACCCACCCACCCTTGCCCCCGGCGAGTTTCTCGGGGCAGCAGCAGCGGCGGCACAAGGCCGGCGGGGGATGAGGCCGCCCATTCCTGGAGTTGCCGGGAAGGGGACACCTCTGCCCCTGTGTTCTGTTTTCTGCCCCTCTTTGCTGCAGTCTCTTGAGGGGATGTGCGACATACAGGGGGTTGGGGCGGGGCCAAAGGACGGTCGGACGGGTCCTTTCCTTTCTCTGATGGCGGGCGGGCGGGCGGGCGGGTGGAGCGCCGTTGGGCGACGTCGTGGCGGCGGCGTCGGCGGCGGGGCCGTCGGTTGCAGGGGGGATGCCCCCAGGCGGGTGGGGGTTGGGGTGCGCAGCGGGAGGGGGGTGGCTGTGGCGGCTCGTTGAAGGTAACGCACGCCCCGTAAAGGATTGCAAGCAAAACGCACTCGAGGCCGCGGCTGAAGTTGCGGTACTGGGTGTTACAATGACGATGGCTAGCTTTCGGATGGCAAACGCGTCGGGGGAATGGTGCGGCAAGTAATGCGAATGTTTGTGGTGAGGTGGGGTGCGATGAGGAATGGTGGTGGGTTTGGCACGTGGCATGTGTGGGTGCGGCTGTGGGTGCCCCGAAGAGGATCCCCAGGGAGGGATGGCGTGGAATGGTGGGGTGGGGTGTGGCAGGCAGATGAGGCACCGGCACAAGACCGGGGCAAGTGGCCGCGTGTCGGGTCGGGTTGGGGAGCTGCGAGTTGGGGCGGAGGGCGGGGAAGGAGGAGGGGCGCACGGGGGGGTCCAAGGCTCGCTCTTCGTTTCTGAGAGTCATTGCGGAGATGCTGCCCGGCTGACGACGGGCACATGGGATGTGTACGTGTGTGGGTGTGTGGGTGTTGGGGGACTGCTTGTCGCCCCCGCGGGGGGGGGGAGGAGGGAGTTTCGAGGGACCTGTCAGGTGGTCACGTCTCGGCAGCCTCCAGGGAGGGAAGGCCGACGGCTGCAGCCTGCGCTGGAAGCGGGTGGGCGAGGGTGAGGGTGTTAGGGGCGGTAGGACCACCCGGGGGGGGGGCTGAGCGCGACTGGGTGGGGCGGAGGGGAGCTGCGCGTCGGAGTTGGGCCCACGCTCCACCCGGCGACGGACGGGTCTTTGAAGAAGGGGGGGCCCCCCGCCGTTTCCCCCCGGTGGCAGCGGCCAAATAATGCGCCCCGGCGGGGCTGGGGAGTGTGCGGGGAAGGTTCGTTTGATCGTTGTTGTGCGGTTGGTATCGCAACGGAACGGGTCGTACAGTCCGTCGGTACGTCAGCGCCATCTGCGCGGCGAGCGAGCGGAGCGGCGGGCCCCTCGGAAGTACGGCAATACGGCACAGCAGAACACAACCTTTTGAGGTTACCCAAACCAGCCGGCTCAGCTGCTGTCTATCTGTCTGTCTGTCTGTCTGTCCCTCCCATCGAATGAGCTGCGGGAGGGGGGGCATACATCGTCCGTTGTAGTACTGCTACACGAGGACTGATCCCAGCACCTCGCGCATCGGAAATATTCACAACCGTACCGTACTGAACCGTACTGGGCAATACCGTACTGCTGGGCAATATGTCTTTCTGCCAGGGTTGCACTCTTGGGGGTTGGGACCTCCTTCGACTGCCGGGCGTGTGGGCGGGTGGGTGGCGCGTTGTGAGGTGATGGGGCTGGGGGTGGGGGTGGCGAGGGTGGGGGTTGGTGACTGGGGAAGTAGGGAAGGCGTTTGTGCGCGGCGGCCCACCCCCTCCACCCCCTCCACCTCTCGCTCGTGCGCAGTCGTTGTGAGGGACCCTCCACTCCACTCCACAGCACCCCAAGCAAAGCAAGGAGGGGCCGAACGCGCGCGCGGGCGGAGCGGCGGCAGCGGCGGAGAATAAAGCGGCGGCGCCCGAATTGGCCCGTCTTGCACCACTCGATTTGCGGTGCCGGCCCACAATTTCAGCTGTGGGGACGGCCTTGTTGTCCGTTCCGTACGTACCTGTGCGCACGATTGATTGGGATTAGATTGGGACACCTCGTGCCCTCGCTCTACAACAAAATCTGCCGGCCGGGCCGTCTTGGCGGAGGCAGGGAGGCGGGGAGGGAGGGAGGGGGCAGGGTTGGCCCGGGTCCTTTGAGTCCTTTGAGTCCGATGCGCGCGGGAGGTCCATGCGTGCTGAGGTCCCCCCAACGGGGGCGCTGGGGGCGGCACACGCCCTCCCGGCTCCCGCTTGGCTGGGGTGTGTTGTGGGACACAGCAGCGGATTTACGTCCCTCGGCGCGCTTCGCTTCTTGCGTGCGTATGTGTGTATACACACGGTGTACGGTGTGCGACGCGCTGCCAAGTCAGCTGCCCGAGCGGCGGTGGTGGTGGTGGTCGTGGTGGTGGTGCCCGGATGTCCCCGACGCGGCGAGCCTACCCACGGCTGTATGCAGTGCATAATAATAATGGTAATACGACGCCGTTGGTCGACCCGGCGCCGAAATGCAGACCGTGGCCGTATGATGTCGCCCACTGTTGTCGCGCCTTCAGTGGCCCATCACCTCCCAGGCCAACAAGGGAACGGGGCTGTTGCTGACCGGCCCCCGGCCCAGCCGGGCTCGTGGGCACATCGGTGCGTTCTACGATGGCCTGAGGGGGTTGTTGATGGCAGCTTGATGGCCGGGGCACGTGCTCCCGCGGTGTGCTGTGTTGTTTGTTGTGTTGCGGCTGGGTGGCTGGCTCTTCAAAAGACGTGGCTGGGTGTTCAAAGACGGGATGGATGCAAGTGCTCGTGCGCCCGGTGTGGGCGGTTGGTGGTTGGACATGGTTGAAAGCGGCGGTTACAATAATCCTCACCGCCTGATGTGATGTGATGTGATGTGATGTGTGGATGGATGGATGGATGGATGGATGATGGCGCTGCGGACTCTGTTACTGAGAGAAGGATGTACGTTGGCCACGATTTGGTGCCCCAGGGCTTCCGGCCGCCTGCCGTCCCCACCCACCCACCCCACCCACTCGCAGCAGTGACCTGCGCCCGGTCGGGTGCCGGGCTGTCGTGCGGTCGGGGGAAGCGCCCCAGGGGTCGTGTACGCAGTGGCTTGATGCTGCTGCATCATTGGCATCTAGTATTGGTTGGTGGTGGTAGCGGTGGTGTTACGCGGTGGCGGGAGCAACCTTGGAAGGACACCACGGAAGGGCGGTTGTCTGGCTGGCTGGCTGGCGGGCAAGCTTGGCTGGCTGGCTGGCTGGCTGGCTGGGTGGTGCGTCGCATGCGCTTTGGTATTACACCTAATTTTACGTCGCAAGCCGCCCGTTTTGGCGTTTTGGGGGGTTCATTCCCGTCTTGGAATAAAGCTCAAAGGACAATCAATCATAGGATGCGATGGTATATGCTGCCAACAAGAAGGCGTTTCATATAGTCAATAAAGTCGCTTAAGCGTCATAAGCTCATGACGATGATTCACATGTTGAGGATTCCTCAGACGTGTGAGAGCGACCGCGTCGCGATTCGTCGTGGGCGACCTGCCCACCATCATGAGCAGATGACCCGCAGGCCGTTTTGACCGGCACGGCGCGGCACTCAAAAGCACTGCCCGGGGAGGCGAAGGCACACGCACGTCGTCATTGTCTTGGGCTGTCGCGGGCGGGCGGGCGGGCGGGCGGGCGGGCGGCGCGCTCTGCGGAGCCACGCGGGGAGGAGGGGGGGATGTGGGCGCCGAAGGAACAGGACTGCTCATCTTGACACAAATCCGATTGTATCTGCAATCGGTCGGTCGGTGCTGAAAAAGCGAAAGCGAAAGCGTCACACGCAAAGGGAGGCGCGTTCCCTGGAGTGTGAGTGGAGAGCACAGCGGGAGGCGGATTTCGCCGCGACGCTCAGATGCTGGTCTTTTGTTATGTGCATGCTTTCTCAGCGTGGTGTTGTCGTATGCGGGTCCTGAGTAATTGCCGTATCTTGCAGTACTGTCATGTTTTTCTGTCCTGCCAACAACGTCCCTGGGCCCTTGCACCCGGGTGGTGCTGAGAAGTTCATTTGCGAGATCACACACGCCGGGTCAGGGCATGCGGCCCCCCGGGGTATATCTGCGCTGTCCGGCAGGTCCGTCCTGTATGTCCCGGGGCTCAAGGGGGCCCCGGCAGGTCGTCGATTTGGCGTTATGGAGCGGCGCGATACGAAGGTTGGCCGGGTCGCTCCGGCCGCTCCTACTCCAGAGGCCCCTCAGGAGCAGGGGCACTCGCCTCCGCCCGAGGTTCCCTAGAGGACACCTTGGGGCACCTGAGGGTGCTGGATCACAACCACAGGCGACGCACGGCTGCGACAGATGAGGGGGAGGGGCACTGCCAGCAGGCATGCGCGGGTAGAGGCTGCTGCCGCTGCGAGTGCCTGGCGCAAGTGTTCCTCGTGTTGCTGCTGCCGCTGATGCTGCAAGTGTGCAGACGTTCACGCAAAGCCGGGCTTACCGGTGGCTCAACTAAGTTGGGGTTTGGGTCCTCACGAGTTGCTGCATCCTGCTGCTGTTGCTGCTACATGGTGAAGGCTGCTGGTTTCACTGAAGGATTGCTGAGTGCTGATGATGTATATGTGGCTATGGCGCCCGGGCCGCGGCTGGGCTGGGCAGCGCGTCATGTTCCCACGACGCAGCCGCGTCCGTTGCGAACAGCTTTTTCCTGATGAGAGAGAGAGAGGCGGCAAGCGCGCTGTTGCCCTGCCCACATGTACCTTCTCGCATGAAGGAAGAGGAGACGAAACGGCTTCCCAAGGTTGGCTGGCTTCCTGAGTGTGTGGTGGATCTGGAAGGCAGGTTTCTGAGTGTGTGTGTGTGTGTGTGTGTGTGTGTGTGTGTGTGTGTGTGTATGTGTGTGGGTTGGTCCCCGTCCCGCGCCGTCATTGATGGATCGTCTGCCTGATTGTACTGTTGCATGATGAAGCAATAAGAGAGAATTGGCCAGGACGAGCAAGCAGGGATGTGTTGGTGTGGCTGGAATGGGAGGTGGCTGAGATGGACTCTTGAAAAGTGGAGCAGAAGGCTGCGTGAGCAAGTAGGGGGGGGGCGCGAGACATGTAGTACGGAAATTCACGTCCACCAAGTCTGCCCTTGATTTCGAAATTAAACTGTTTGTGTAACGCAATGTTTGTTAACTCCGCTGATCCGCTGTTCTCGCGAGGCACCTCGGCACCACGTCCACCGCAGTCGCAGCGCTGCACAACCAACTAGCATGAGGGCGGTGCGAGTAGGGAGTGGCTGGAACTCGGCAGTCGCTCTCTACAGTCGCTCTCTACAACAGGCCTGCTCTGCTTGCACATCATCATCATCATCATCACTCATGTATGCCCCACCTCGGCCCAACCTCGTGAACGCAATAGGTGCCCGCCCCCCCTGCCCACCCAGCAGGACGGCCTTGGTTTTCGCGCCAACCTTGATGTCGTACGAAGTCTTGGTTTTTGGCGCTCATAAATGGCAATTCAGACTTGTCTAATGTCTTGTAAATTAGTTTAGATAGAGTCAAGGACTTAGCCTGTTTGGACCCGCTGATAGCACTGTCGCGCCCATGTTCGTGTTACAAAGTATGAACTTATCGACCACACTGCAGACAGCCTTCTTTCAGTCGCAGCCCTAGAGCCAATATCCCGCATCAGCCATCAGAACAGAAAGACCGCCCATCATCAAAATAGGCTAGACGGCATATGGTGTGCGCCCTTGGCAGGGTTACCCTTCGGTGCGTGGGCGCGGTGGTGCCCGGTGCGTTCGTTCCTCACATGCTGCCCCCGGCCTGCGTCGTGAGGTCCACCACCGCCTTCACTAACCCCTTTGTCCCGCACCTCTGTCCCGCCCCCTCCCCCTCACTCCCCGGGCCGCTTGCCCGCCCCTAGGTCCCCGCTGGGGCCTCGCGGCCTTACCCGTTACCCCTTGGCCTGCTGAGCTGCCACCTTCCCCAGGTGCTGGTCCCCTTGCCCTCTTTCCCGGGCCTACGCGGCCGCCAGTGTGCTGGGCTGCCGGCGCGCCTCACCCCCTTGCCTTCAGGGCCTGCTTGGCCGCCAATGTGCCGGGCTGCTAGCGCGCGTCGCACCCTCTACCCCCCACCCCACCCCACCCCAGGGCCTGCCTGCTCACAGGTGTCGCGGTCGGGCGGGCTTGGGACCACAGCAGCGCATGTGGGGCCAGCGGTGCCGGTGGGCGGCGACCCGCTGGTGATATCCTTCGGAACCTGCTGCAGGATCCGCTCCGCCTTGGCTCCTCTGAGCTGGACGTCCACCGTGGCGCCGCCGGCGGTGGTGCTGGTCAGACGGACGCAGCAGGGCGCCGGGGCTGACAGGGGAGAGCGGGGAGCGACGGTGCTGGGAAGGGAAGGGGGGCCGGGGGACGCTGACGGAACCCGATGAGCGTCTGGCCCCGGGCAACTGGCGGAGCACGGCAGTGACAGCGGCCGTAACAGCAGCGGTGAAGTCGGAGGTGGTGGACGGTGGTGGCGGAGGGGCAGCGTCCGTGACAAGCGTGGCAGGACGGCGCTGGGCCCGCGCCGCCGACCCCGCCGCACCTTCTTCCGCCTCCTGCTTGTCCTTCTGCTCCAGCGCAGCGAGGGGTCCGGAGTTGCGGGCGTACTGGAGCGCCCACTCCGTGACTTCATCGAACTTCCACACGCCATCGCGCCCGGCATCGATGCATAGCCGGTCGATGTGCTGCCGGATGCAGCCATGCTTCAAACTATCGAAGAATGATCGTGCGAACTGATGGTCGGTCAGCAGCCCATCCGGCACCAACCGCTTCAGCCGCATGAAGCGGTCGACCGTCTCCCGGACGGTCTCACCCCTGGGGCGGCGCTTGTAGTTGGTCACCTCCTCCGCACTTGTGCGCTCGGCACCGCCACGGTGAGACTGCACCTGCTTGGCGATGTACAGCAGTACGTCGGGAGTGTCGCCGTACGCTTGACCAGTATAGGCGGGGACTGCAGCGCCGCCAGGGGGCGGCTTGGCGACGAAGTGCGCCGACGGCGTTGTCCGGTTGCCTCAGCAGTTCGGATCCCGCCCTTTGCTGTGCCTATCCCTTTGGCAGTGTTGCCCCGCTGTGCGCCTCTGCTTGCTTCAGTGTCTGTTTGGGTGGCCCGATGTGTTTTTGTTCGCGGCGTTAAGGTGTGGAGGTGTCTTGCCGCCTTATCGGTGGGGCCTGCTGGGGCTTGCCCTGGTATACCCCGTTGATCCCTTTGGGGTCCGCTGTAACGTTCATTCAGTTCGTAACAGGATACTTTGCGGGAATGCAACTATGCCAACGTACAGAGAGCCTGTGCAGTACGCTGTAGCATTCGAAACATTGGGGTCCAACTGCCGTACAAAAAGGTGGTGACGGAGTGAACGCCAACGCCGGACAGTGCAATTGGAGTGGCAGCTTGGGGCATACGTAATCACGGACTACACGAAAGAAGCTCTGACGACGCGTGGCCCAAATTCCACCGATTAGTTATGTCCCCGATTAGACTTGGAGCCAGAATCGGCCAGGTTTGGTGGGTCAGGAGGATCCGTTAGTTGGCGCCCTACCGTGGGACCGCATGTGAGGTGTAACGCGCGCCCCAACGTACGGCCCCTGAATGGATTGAATCACGAGTGTCTAATGGAGGGGATTTGGTGAAGCGGTGCAAGAAGCTGAGTATGTTCTGGCTTACGGTTTGCACGTAATGGCCGACCGCGGTGAGGTGCTTCCCGAGCCTGTGCCGCTTGCTGACGCTCAGCACCTGGCGAAGGACACGCTGGAAGAATTGCATCTTGCCGATGCCGACGTGGAATGGGTGGAAATTGTGGTGAAACCCGACGTCCTCGACGGAGAGGTTAGGGACTAAACGGTATGACACTTCTCGGCCATCCTCCAGGCAGGCTGCTTTGGGACTAAAGCAGCCTGCCTGGGGGATGGCCGAGACGTGTCATACCGTTCGGGACACGTATTGTGCTACCTGAACAACACGTTTGTTGGCTTAGGGGGTGGGGTAGGATCGTCCCAAACAGACCCCACACTTCAAAACGAAAGTATTTAACGAGACCAATCCAAAAGTGTTTTTAATCCGAGTTGTACATCCAAAGTTATTGGCCGGTACAGTTGGTTGTACGGCAAGGGTGGGTTGGTGGGTGCGGGGCCTTGACGACTTTTGTCACGGACGTCCGGAACTTTGTCACCAAGCGCCAGATCGGGACCTTGAACAAGTTTTGATATGACTAATGCTTTTGTAATTGATTGCATTAATTATTAGTGCCTTTGGGTCTCTTTCGGAACTCCATTGGGTCACTTGACGCATGGCCATGGAGCCACGGCACCTGCAACCAGAAGGCGTGCGATGCCCGAAAGGCTGCGGCCACACTCTGCCGGCTACTACAAGCAAATAACACTGGAAAGGACATTATAAGAGCAAAACCTGCATCGCAAGGAGGCATGTTTCTGGGGAGGTCACAGAGGGGGCGAGGGGACGCGGGAGTGACCATCGTGGCCCTGGTAAGGCTGGTGGTGGTGGCGGGGGGCGGACGGCCCGTGGCGATGAAGCACAATAACGGAGCGCCTTTAAACAAACAACGTGGCGGGCGTAATGGTAGGCAGGGGGCTCAGCGTGTG
The DNA here is from genome assembly GCA_003117195.1 of Eudorina sp. 2006-703-Eu-15. Classification (NCBI taxonomy): domain Eukaryota; kingdom Viridiplantae; phylum Chlorophyta; class Chlorophyceae; order Chlamydomonadales; family Volvocaceae; genus Eudorina; species Eudorina sp. 2006-703-Eu-15. The sequence continues at coordinate 614,714 of BDSI01000041.1, forward strand.
GGCACATGGGGAAGCCATCATCTGCTTTCTAGTTACCAAACGCATGGATTCTTTCGTGTCTTCTGCATCTGAGACTGCGCAATGGAGGACTTCCCATCTATATGTATAATCTTGCAAGAGGCCAGCGAACGTGGGTGCAGGCAAATGCGGGCACAGCACCAGTGCGTTTGTACCGTGGCGCACCGTACCTCGCCGTACGCTAGTGTAATGCAGTACACAGCTGGTTGAGGACCTGCGCATGATGAGAGATGGCCAGCTGACGGCAAGGCGCCGTCCTTCGTGCCACTGGGCTGTATGGTGGCTCGCAGATACCACAGATACACAGCCGCTCCAGGCCGCTCCGGTATGCCTTTCACTGGCTTGGCATTTATAAACCCCTGGCACCTGGCACTTCCCAACGGGAGGGCCGAGCTCTGCGCTACGGATTACAGCGACGTATTTGTGTCGCATTTGTGTCGTCCTGATGCTACGAAGAACCGATTCAACACGTCCCCACCTCTCCTAGATGACCGCACGGTCGTCCCCGTCTACATGTTAGGCCGCCTACAGCGTGGAGCCGACTACGTGAGGAGCGCCCTGCTACCCGACAAAAATAAAGGAGGCCAGATGGACATGGCAGACCAGACCGACTGGCATGGCGACGAGGCGCAACCGATTATTCACACGGTGTTCCAAACCAACAAATTCAATTGGAATGTTAATGTACCTGACATCAAATGTTGTTGGCAGGGAAGAGCTGTCCTGGGTGGAGCCGTGCTAACTGACGTCCGCTCGTAGCCCGGGCCGATGCGTAGTGCGAGTTTAAGCATTGGATAGAGAAAGCCAGCCATAATTGTGTCACATGTTTCCAGCATTGGGCTAAGCTTGCAAGGTTTGCAGCCATAAATTATCACGACACCGTGTTATTAACTCCCAACGAACATTGAAACCAAACAATCCAGCGCACTAGCGCTGTCACTTGATCTACAAAGTGTTTGAAGCTATTTGTTTCTGTGCTGATTTACATTTGGTGTAATCTCGACCTGCTGCCGCGAGAAGTCCGTTCGCAACAAGCCTGTTAATCACGTCGGCCGTAACAAGTAGGAAGCAAATGACGCTGCTTGATGTTCAACTGAAAGCACTTCGATATCCACACCCAGTGGACCTGGCCAACACGGATTCGGTGCGAAAGCTTGTAATCTGGCTGGAGAACCTAAAAGTGAGGATCGCGCTGAATCTTGAAACACGTACGGTTCTGGATCTGCTTCAGAAAAAACATGCGGAGGTCACCAGTTATCGGGAAATGCACTCAACGCCGAGAGCGCCACATCGGATGCGCCCCATTAGCGAGCTTCCCTTTCAGCTGTACTGCTAGAATCACTCTGTGTGGACTCAGTGTATCCGGAGGCAGCTATTGGGGAGACGTGTGGCCCCGCACAAGAGGTCCGGCGTTCTTACAAACCCCTCCTTGCTGCAAGCAAGTTGCTCGCCGCGGGTGCCCTCGGGCATGTCAATTTTCTGCTGGCCATATCATCACACAACCTCCTGGCGCCTGCAACAGCCAGTGAGACAGACGGACGGAACGACAGACGGTCGACCCCTGGCCCGGGTGGACCCCTCCTCCGCTTGCTGCCCGCCTCCATCCCGGCTCTCCCCACTCCCCCTTTTCCCCGCAGATTCGAGAGTACAAGATTGAGGACCGCAAGGCCCTATCGGACACGTCATCCCCCCCGGCCTGGGACGCAGCATTTCACAAGGTACAACAATCACGCAGCCCCCCCCTGGCCAGGGTTCAAGGGCGGCCGCACGACACACTCGGACCACACCCGTGAGGGGCTGCGGCGCACCGGGACGGGATGGGTCCGCAACGCACCTCACCGCCAGCAGCCACACCACCACGATGCCAGCGACCAGGAAGAGAGCCCGGACCCCTCGTCCGTCCTTGAGGCATGCATGAGGACAGTGAGGCGCCGAACGCGTGCGCGCACACACACACACACACACACACACACACACACACACCTGCGCACACGAGGCCTGCACGCACCCACCTGCCCTTTTTTATGCGCCAGGAGCAGGGACGTGGGGAGCGGAGGTCCGCGGCACACCCGTAGTCCTCAGCTGTCTCCCTCCCCGCTGCTGGCCCCCGTCCATGTGACCGCCGGCTTGGGTCATGGGGCCCGGGGCCTACCGCCTTTCCCTACTGGCGGACTGTTTGTTGCGATGCCCCTAGGGCTCACTGCTCGCCACGGCCCCCGGCTCCCGGCCCCTGGGGGCCCCCCCTCCCCGGATGTCCCCCCTAGTACCTCCAAGACCTGCAGTGCCCGGTGCCGCCCTCCGATGCGGCGGCGGCGCTGCAGTGGCTGGTGGCCTTCGCGCTGAACCTCGACTACGAGGACAACGGTGTGTTGCCGTCGTGCGTGCATCACCGTAGGCCGGTGCCGGAGGGCGTCATCCGGACCCTGGGTCCGGGCCGCACGTTGGTCACCCTAGAGCGCCACTCCACCACGTCCATGGTGCCACGCCACGTCCATGGGGCCGCATCGGAGGGGTCATCGCCCATGTGGGACGGATCAGAACCCCGTGATGCGGTGGATGAGATTAGGGAATGTGATTTCAGAACGAACGAGCACAAAGATTAAGGTTGGGGCAGCGGTAGTAAGCACGGCGCGGTACGCAGCGCATCCGGCATGTGGCGACGAGCAGCGCCGCCATCGCCACTGGGTGCTGTTACCGCCCGCCACGCCAGCCACACCGCCAACCCCACCTCCTTCTGCACCGTGCCCGCGCCGCGCGCATCCCTTCATGCCTCTCCACACCATGCGCCTTCCAAGGACCCCCACGCGCGGCCACGCCCCAGTCCACTCTGATCCCGTCCCACCGCACATCACCCTATCCTAACCCACCCCACCCCACCCCACCCCACCCCTACTCCGGCAACAGCGGAGAAGCTGGGAGCCATCTGCGCACCTCCCCCGAAGGCCGCTGCCGCTGCTGCTGCGGCTGCGGTCTCGTCGGGCGCACCACGCGGCGGTGCGGCTGGCGTCAAGGCGGCCTTGGGGCCCTCCGCCACATACCCGCGGGATGGGGATGGCGAGGTCTTCACGGACTGTAAGTAAGCTCAAGGGACCACTAGGAGATGACGATTTGGGGAGGGGGAGGGGAAGAAGGGATGTCGCCGTTTGGGGCGGAGGGATGACGCGAGGGCGCCCTCAGGGCGATTGAGGCAGGGAATACCGTACCTTGAAGGCAAGGACGAGCTGTGCTGACTGCCAGGCAGAGCAGAGCAAGGGGGGGAGAGGGGGATTGGGGACGGCTTGGCGCGGGATTGGTCGTCGTACCATCAGTACGTGTGTGTGTGTGTGTGTGTGTGTGTGTTACTTAAGCAGGACGTGTAACATCCGACTGCACATCCCCGTCCTGCCCTCTGCAGTACAAGACCCCCGGGTCGTGGCGGCTGTGATGCAGCTGGTGCGCGCGGCGCAGGTGGAGGGACGCGGGGACGGCGACGGAACTTGCTCGTCAGACGCCTCCTCAACCTCCTCAACCTCCCTCGCGGACCAAGTGATGGTGGGTCCAGGTTGGGCTCTTTGGCAGCTGCGCCTCGCACGCACGGCGGCTGTGACACGGGCAGCTCAATTGAAAAATCCCAGACACACCCAGCCCGCGGACACGAGGAGCATCCTTCCTGGCTCGCTCCCTGTGCCAGGGTCACGATGGGGCCTTATGTCACAAACACACACGGGGAACGCGACCTGACCTGAGACAGAAGGTATCACAGAACGGTACCTCATAGCGGTGGTCGTGTGAAGTGAAGCGACTCGTGTGTCCACCGCCCGCCCTCCTGCCCGCCCCGCCCCCCCGCAGTCGGCCGCCCGGCGCTGTGTGTGCGAGCTGGGCCCCGGGCTGCGCCTCCCCCCGGGGTCCTGGAACCCCGGGCGGCACCCGCGGCAGGCGCTGGCGGGCGTGCCGCTGGGGTTCGAGGTGGAGGGTGAGTTGCCCGCCCCGCCCACCCCCCCCTGCCATACACCTCGGGCGATGAGTTCGTTTTGGGCTTGAATGTGTCTAGGGCTTCTTGCACCTCGGTAACCGGCTACAACCGGCTTTCCCCGCTGGCTCGTCGGCCCAGAACCGAACGAACAAAAGCAGTCGGGGGGGCACTGTTCGTGTTCCCGTAATCGTGGGGAGACATGGGAGCATTTTCAGGGGCCCTACGGGAGCTGCAGTGCCGTGTAATAAGCAGTACCTGGCGCTACCTGCGATCAGGTTTGCAGGGCGAATTGTCAAATTGTCGTCATTGGAGCCAGGGAGGGGCCGAACGCCATCAGCCATATCCGCACATCGCATGACAGCGCAGCGCATCACACGTGATTTCGATACCGGGCGCCGAGTGTTGCGGTTTCAGCCTATCTGACCTGACCTGATCTGATCCGACCAGATCAGATCCGGGTATCTCATCACCAGGTACGGGAGGTACACCTCCGCGCAAACCGTACCCAGGTGGTGTACGGCTCCCTTTCCAGTCAGCAGCGAGCAGCGCCGCCCGCCCTCCCCGCGCCGTCCCGTCCGCCCGCCAGCCTTTGCCCTCCCCCACCCCCCGACCACGTATCGGTTCCCCAATCCACCCCCCCGACGCGCACACACACACACACATCCGGGCCTGGGCAACTTGTTATGGGTGGGCTTCTTGTTAAACACACACTGCACGCACTGGCAAACTATTGGGCGCCACTCGGCTCCTCGCATGTCACGCACTCCTGTTCTGCCTGCCTAAGTAACACACTGCACGCAGCTCAGTGTCTGTTTGCACACACACTGCAGGTGAAACGCTGTCCACCGCCGCCACCGCGCTCCGACTGCTGTACATCCGGGATCTACGGCATCTGCAGTCGCAAATCGACCACGCTGTCGTGGAGATGCAGGTACGTCAGCACTGCAGTACGTACGGCAGGTGTGGGGGGCACGGAGGCGCCCAGAGGCAGCCGACGGGAGGTCGTGCCCCCGTCCCCCTCGCCTCCTCCTCCCCTCCCCTCCTCTATCGCCTGCGGTGGGCCCCGCTTCCCGCCTTCCCGCCTTGCCCAGGGCGCGTAACGGGAGGGGAGGACCCGGACCGTACCTCTGCTTCAACCTGCATATGATCAGGCGTCCGGCCTCGTACTCCGACGGGCGCCTTGAACTCGTGGATTGGTTGCAGTCTCTCTGAGAATCTGACTTCCCCCCTTCCCTGAGATTCTGACTTTCCCGACACTCGTTGGGTCCTGCTGAAAATGTCCCGCCCCACATCTGGCTGGGTGTGTCTGAGCTGTTTCCACTTGAATCCCCCCCCCCTCCGCTCTCTGTCCGTCCCCCCGGCAGGAGTACACGGCCAACCCCAAGACGGATTCCAGTCTGGGCAAGGTCGGGCGATGATCCGGGGTAGCAGTCAGGGGCGCTAGGTAGGGGGCGAGGGGCTGAACGGGGTGAACAAGGTAGGGGCACAGCCAAGGCAAGGTGGTGCAAGGAAGGAGTCGGTTCCCTGAGAACGGGACTCGGATCAGGACTCGGCGCGGCGGTGCCTGGAGACCGACAGACCGACAGACCGACAGATCGACTGGCAGATGGTGGAGATCCAAGAGACGGAGGAGAACATGCAGCGAGGGCGGGAGGGAGGAGGGAGCACAGCAGGGTGCGGGTTAAGGTCGCGGAACAGCCACACCTGGTGACGTCGCTGTAGTGTGCCGTGCCCTGCGTCGCCAGAGGTAGCGGGCCTCTGGGCCCTGCAGCCCGGCGTCTCCTTCTTCGAGGCGCGCAGATAGGAATTCGGGCGGTCGGGGGATAGACGGATAGCAGCCTGACACCCTGACTGAGAGGGTTTTAGAGCTGTGCGCCTCCCGACCTGCGTGCCGCGCCCTACTCTCAAGAATGTTGACGGAGGGGCGAGGTGAGGAGGCAGTGGATTTTCGTGCGGCCTCTGGACGGGGTGGGTCTCCGCCGATGTGCCCTGCGGGAAACTCGGGATCACCACCCGCCTTGTGTCAAGGACAACTGAGCTGCGAGACGAAAATCCCATCGCTGTGTGTGTGTGTGTGTGTGTGTGTGTGTGTGTGTGTGTGTGTGTGAATCGTTACATATCTGCCGGGCCGACACTGGCCGGGGGCGCTAACCCGCCCCATACGGGAGACCGCCGAAGCACTTTCCCCGGATACGGGGGAAAGGGGCGTAAGGGGCCTCTGTCCCCTCGCTCTCAACCTAGGGCGCGTGCCAGATCCCCGAGGATCGGTGACCGCTGTGCCCCCTCAAGGGAGTGGGCGAAGGCCCATCCCGGGCGGTCTGCGCCTCGCAGTCCGCTGTTCAACCTCCTCAAGTCCTTGCAGCACCCAGGGCGCGTTTCGGAGGCGCGCCCCTGCTTGGTGCGGTAAAACTAGCCTGGTCCCGCGTCCTAACCTAATCGTAATAGCTAGGGTTGCACCCTTCGGCAGGCCTGCCTGCCCAGCTGAGCCAGAGCGAGGCGGCTCGCACGCGTCAGGCCTTGCTGGGTCCGGGTATGCAGTCGGGTGCTCCATGATGGGGCTATGGTTTGCACAAGGCAGCACATCACCACGCAAGCTTCCCTGTCGTACACCCCTTCCCGTCGCAAGCGGCCCTCGCCTACACGTCCCGCTCGCTGCCAACTCCCACTGGTCGGGCCCGACCCTCCTCGGGCACCCTCGGATCCCCATCGTGCCCGGAAGTGGGCTTCCCTAGTCCCAATCCCTACCCCTAGCGTCTCGCGCTGCTATCTATCCATCACGAGTCTACGTCTACTGGCTGCACGCAGCGGATCCGGCCGTCCACCACCGATAGGATTGGGTGGTCCGGTCCCACCCCCTCCCATCCCCGTCGCGGTCGGCCCAGTTCTGCGAAACTGGCCACCCGCTGCCAGAACTCCATGACTGCGCGCGCCTTAGCTACATCAACCGGCGACGGGGCAGCCGGCGCCCCCGGCACGGGCTGTGCGCCGCCGTGGAGGGTCGCTGCACGTAACCCCACCCTCGCCCGCTCCATGGCCGTCAGCGCCGCTAGGGCAACGATGTCCCAAACCCCTTGCTGTACCCCCTGTGGCGGCTCAGCCAGCCACACGTTGGCTCGGGTGATGGGGCCCGGAACGTGTACCCCGATCTGCTGTATCACTGCCTGAGCGACCGGGCATGCCCAGAAATGGTGTGCCCGTGGTGAACACGGGTGGGGCCCCGCACCGCCGTACTCGCCACACCCGCACGCCTCGGGGTGGGCGTTGTGGAGGTGGCTGTTGCCAGGCAGCGGGACCCCGTCAACCGCCAGGCGCCACAGTGTTTCTTTGTGCTCTCGTTCCCACTTGATGGCCCAAAGCCGCTGTAGAGTGGCAGGCATGCTGAATGCCGGGGGCCCAGCCACTCCGTCTGTCTCAAGCTGTCCCCTGGCCTCCTGCTCGTATTCCGCATGCTGTCGTGCCCGTGCGGCCGCCACCTCCTGCATCTGCAGCTGTGTCGCCAGCCGGACCGTCAGGCCACTAAGCTTGACCGTCAGCGAGTTGGCTAGCCTCCACCCCATCCGGTCCACAAGCCGCCGACGGGTCTCTTCCTCAGACTCCAGGTCCCCCGCCCGCTCGGGATGGTCCAGCACCGCTGCTGCAGCTCCCCGCCACTCGTCGCTGATGTCGGCGAGTAGACAGTGGATGGCCGTCAGGGTCGGCCTCCGCCTTAAGGTCATGGACCCCTGTGGACCCAGGTGGTCGCGGACCCACGCGTCCCATCCAGCACCGGCTGCGGGTGCCTCGCCGGCTGCACGCGCGACCCGCACTGCGTCCCCAACTGTGCGAAGCTTCCCGCATGCTGCCAGGCGTGTGTGCCGCCTCTCCAGGCCGGGCCACGCTGGCGGGTCCGCGGTGTCCCGCGTCTCCACCGGCGTGAAGTCCGGGTCCGTGTCGCCTGTGCGGTCCTCCATGCCATCGTCCGCTGCCCCCGGAGTGGTGTTAGGTAGGAGTGGGTTCCCCCACAAGGGGATGTTGAAGCACCAGTCGCCGGCCGCCGGGAGTGGGGATGAGTCCACATCTTGCACCGGCGGGAGGCGGCTGAGGGCCCCCATGATTCTGCGGATGTCCTGCGGCAGCGATGCCAATCCAGGCAGCGTGTCCGCGCTGTCTGGTGGGCCTGCCGTCAGTACTGAGCTGGGGCTAAGATTCGGGTGGTGGTGCCGAAGGTAGGTGGCCGTCACCTGCGCCCACGGGTGGCCGCGCACCCCTGGCGGTTGGCCCACCGACCGGGCCAGGCGTGTCGCCCACACAGCCTCCCGCGCGTAGCAGTGGGCTTTGAGTGGCAAGAGTCCGAAACCGCCCGTGGCCGGGTGGCCATAGAGCAGCTGTCGGGGGACGCCCGTTAGGCGTTGGCAAGGCGTCACCGGGCTGACCCGCCGGTCCCCGACGGCCGCGGCCCAGCTCTCCAGTTGTTCCTCCTCGCCTTGTGTGGGGAGGCCGCCATGTTCCCAGTGGTACGTATCCAGTTGGAGTGCGTAGGCAGAAGCCCCCGCACAGCGACCGAATACAGTCAGCGGCGGTCTGGTGAGGCGGTCCATGCGTTGTCGGGCTGTCAAGAGGGACTGCTGCCGGGTGGGGGCAAGGAGGGCTGGAGAGTTCGAGAATCGGATACCGAGAGCGGTGGCTGCCGAGACCTGTCGGAGCCCTGCAATCGTGGCGGCGTTCGGTCCCGGTGCCGGTGGTTGCGGCTGCTCGGATCCAATCTTCAGGAGTTCCACCTTGTCTCGGTTCAACCGTTGCCCAGCTGCTTGCGCGAAGGTTTGCATGGCCTCAAGAAACGCCGGGACAGTCGCCTCCCCTTCCAGAAGGACCTGGCCGTCGTCTGCGAACTGAACCGCTGTCATGCGGTCCTCGTCTGCGGGACTCATTCGGATCCCGATGTTGTTCCGCTGCAGCCATGACAGAAGGGCTTGCGCTACAAAGAGATACAGCAGGGGGGCCAAGGGGCATCCCTGCCGTACGCCCGCCGCCATGTGGACCGGGTGGGAGAGCCGGCCTCCCACCAGTGTCTGCGCCCGTGTGTCCGACAGGAGAGTCGAGACCCACTTGCGCAGGTTTTCAGATGCGCCCAGTTCCCGCATCGCAGCCTCCAAAAAGTCGCGGTGGACGGTGTCGTACGCTTTGGCGAAGTCCAGGAAGGCGACGATGGCTGCGCGCCCTTGCCGGCGGAGGAGATGGGGGAGGTGGCGGAGGGTGAAGATATTGTAGCCAATCAGGCGGCCCGGCAGGAAGGCCGTCTGCTCGGCGGAGATGGCGGTGTTGAGGGCGGGCCCCAGGCGCGCTGCCAGTATTTTGGCGAGGGTGCGGTAGTCGGTGTTGAGAAGGGTGATAGGGCGGTAGTTTCCCGGCTGCGTGGGGTCGCCTTTTTTGAACTGTGTGTGTGTGTGTGTGTGTGTGTGTGTGTGTGTGTGTGTGTGTGTGTGTGTGTGTGTGTGTGTAAATCGTTACATATCTGCCGGGCCGACGCTGGCCGGGGGCGCTAACCCGCCCCATACGGGAGACCGCCGAAGCACTCTCCCCCGGATTCGGGGAGAGGGGCGTAAGGGGCCTCTGTCCCCTCGCTCTCAACCAAGGGCGCGCGCCCGATCCCTGAGGATCGGTGACAGCTGTGCCCCTCAAGGGATTGGGCGGAAGCCCATCCCGGGCGGTCTGCGCCTCGCAGTCCGCTGTTCAACCTCCTCAAGTCCTTGCAGCACCCAGGGCGCGTTCCTCAGCAATTCGGAGGCGTGCCCCTGCCCGGTGCGGTAAAACTAGCCTGGTCCCGCGTCACATATCTGACCCAGCCATAACGGAAAAACCGCCGACGCACTCTCCAGGATACGGGGGAGAGGGGCATCCAGGGCATCTGTCCCCTCGCTCTCAACCAAGGGCGCGCGCCCGAATTCCATTTTACCGAGGACCGGCGATAGCTGTGCCCCCACAAGGGATTGGGCAGAAGCCCATTCTGAGCGGCGGCGCCTTGCAGCCCGCTGTTCAACCTTCGCAGCGCCCAGGGCACGTTGCTCAGCAACTCGGAGTCGCGCTCCTGTCGGTGCGGGGTGTGTTTAATGAGAAACCCGCCTAGAACCGCGGGATGTGTGTTTGCGTGTTCGTAGGCAGGCAGGGCAGGAGTGCATGTGTGTGTGTATGTGTGTGTGTGTAGCTAAGCCCGGGAAATGCCCGTATGTCACCAGACCGCGCCGGCCACCCATAAAGCAATTAGAAGGATCACGTTAAGGCTGAGGATGAATGACGAGTTGCGTAAGTCGCAGTGTGGCGGAGCCTCCAGTTGAGGCCCATGAGTGGCAGGCAGGTAGACAGGTCAACCACGCCCCATGCAACCATCCTTCCTGGTGCAACTGCCCAAGGTCGACACCCACGCAGTCCGACGCCGTGCAACGATCGATCGGCGGGCGTTTTGTGACGTCCTTGTTCCAGTACACATCACAAGCACATGGCATAGTACTGGGTGCAGTTATCAGGTACGGCGTGGGGGCATTAAGATCTTTGTTGCACTCCCAGAGGTCGCCTGAGCGGGCAACATCCAGCCGGGACCGTGCAGGACCCACTCCATCGATAATGCAACTGACAAGGGTCCTCGGCTGGGCTTCAGGAAACAATGAATCATCTTCATAATAGTTGTCCGGCATTGACTTGAAAGAAGGACTAGAAGACATGAGGCGCTGAGGTTTAAAATGTGGCATCATTTCCTGTGCCTTCGGCATCCTGAAAACAGGCCATAAAATTCAGCACAAACCTCGCGTTCAATTTGAACGCAGCACACGTGAGCGTCACACATGACCACGGAATGCAACGGGCCTGTGTGAATAAGTAACAACGTCAAATGCAACCGGCAGCACATGCACCAGGTGCTGAACGGCTCGTTTGAATGTTAGAAATTGAAACCATCGGAACACGATTGCGCGGCCTTTGCATTCCGACATGGGGCTGTCTTGAGCTGACATTACTGTACTCGGCGAACTCTAAGGCACAGACATCCTCATCACATCGAAAGGCGCGATCCAAAATAAGCAGATGCGTCAGGGCTGGGTTGGCGGATGCACCACGCTGGACCTGATGACCACTATTCCTCCGCAAGACAGCTCGGATTCGTACGACGCTCGTCCCCGTATTGTCGCAACTCAGATTCGCTCCGCCGAGCTGGCTCGCTCCACTGCCCCGGTGCATCATGGGGACTTCCCAAGCGACGCGGTCGGAGACCTCTTTTTGTAAAACCATTTTGGCCTGAGCGACAAAACAATTTCGCTGCTTTACAAATTCGGCCGCCGACCGACAATTGCACACTAAATTCAACTCAATCGCGTCTGCCAGTCCCATCCTTTGCTCTTCATTAATTTGTGGGATTGGACTGTCGAGATGACTGGCAGGAAGGGCGCAGAGGGCGGACGCTCAGCACGACCCCGGTCTGCTAAGCGGCATTCGAGCTTCAGAGAGGACGACCTGGATGGGGGGGAGAAGCGTGGCCCTTGGACTCCAGAAGTAAGATATCTGGACAGCTCTTGGTACAGATTGCAGTGTCAAGTTATTGTTTTGTCCGCTTCCAGCAACGCGCGGACCATTCAGGTCATCCGCGCCGGCCACTTGGCTGTTGCCAAGGCATCGTCTTATCGTCTCAATTGTGCTTGTACTGCTATTCAATGCGCAATTGGGGTGCGGTCGATGCGGTTTTGTTATGGCCTTTGACTTACTCGGCCGCATGGGTCTTTCATAACGGAAACGTGCGCAGGAGGACAAGCAACTCACGGAGCTTGTGACAACATGCGGTGCGCAGCGTTGGAGCACAATTGCCGAGTCCATTCCAGGGCGCTCGGGGAAGTCGTGCAGGCTCAGGTGCGACGAACCTGCTTGCATTGAAGCCCTTGTCTGCGGAGCTGACTTTCGACTCCGACCGCCGCAGGTGGTGGAACCACCTCAGCCCTCAAGTTAAGAAAGGTCCATTTAGCGAATTTGAAGACGCGGTCATCGTCCGGGTAAGCCAGCAGTCACCCGCATTTCGGTCATCACTTCGCGTACGTTTGTGATGACTGTCCTACAGGGGGCCCGAAAAATTAACAAAACATGATATTGACCTCTTGTGCTCAAATTCATTCCGCAGTCACACGAGAAATATGGCAACAAGTGGTCAGGCAAGTTGTCCTCTTGGGTTACAGTACCGCAGCACGCCCTGGCAGCTCGTCGAAGGAAACCCGTTTGCTAAATTTGCGTTCATGTCTCTTGTCTGCAGTGATTGCCAAGCTCCTGCCCGGACGGACAGATAACGCCGGTAAGGAGGCGGGCGATTACTCATCGAACTTGTCGCCGCCGGGCCCAGTCGCATGTACGGGTTACCAATTTTGTCACCCGTACAGGCCATCCAAACATGGTCTACACATTTTTTTACTACCTGCCCACTTCCTGCTGTTTCACCCTGCAGTCAAGAACCGATGGAACTCGACACTCAAGCGCAAGCACACCGGGGGGACGCTCAACAACAGGTGCGGCCCATGGCTGCCCATTTTTGGTCACAGCCTCTGCCCTCTCCTCATAAACCTCTCTTACACCAATCTCTCCTTGCAAACGCATGGGCGGAATGCAAAAGGTCAAACGCGTTGCCAACCCTGGGGATTCATCAATCATCATAGGCGGCAGCATATAAATGAATGAATGAATGAATGACGATATGTGGCATCGCATGCCCTTACCGAACGCTTCGTACCGCATACAGCGTCGGCCTTTGGGATGTTTGCGCTGTTGCTCTACCCGCGTTCAGACCGCCCAAACACAGTCGAAACTCGCGCACGCCGTGCCCTTGCCGGTCGCCCAACCTGTGTTGACACCCGCGGCGCAGGTTCGTTGACACATACCCGAGCTGGATCAGTTGATGGCGGACCCGGAGGCCGCCCGTGAGGCCGCCGAGTACAGCAGCAGCCTTGAAGGCTCCGGGTTCGCTCTGTCGGGCACCAACATCTACACCGGCTCCGAGGAGGACGACCACGACGTAGACGAGGAGGACGACCACCTGACCGACGATGTGGAGGACATCCCCGTGCTCACGCGGAGGACCTCCACACGGCGAGCCGCGCACGCGGCCCGCTCCGCGACCCAGCACCAGCTGGCACCAGCACCAAACGCAGCCGCGGCGCGCAAGTGCTCCGACTCGAACCAGCCGCAGGGCGATGAGACCCGGAGGACGCGGCCGCGCTGGAGAAGAGCTCCACCTCGCAGCCGATGTCGATGTCGCCTTCGTGCTCCCCCGTGCCGGCGCTCTCAGTGCCGGTGCTCCAGCGGTGCCAGCGCCGACCTCCGCGGCTGCGGCGAGCGCCACGGCCAAGGCGAGCGTGCAGCAGCACCAGCAGGGGAGGCTCACTCTGCGCAACATCACCACCATCACCACCAGCCGCAGCCCCAGACCGCGATCAGCCCAGCAGAGGCCGGTCAGGCCTTCCCGGCGCCGTGCGCTCCGCTTCCGACACCGTCCCCGGAGGCGTCGCCGCTGGTGCCCTCCGGCCCGGACTCGCAGTGCCTGGAGCCCCCATCGAAGCGCCTGCGGCCAACGAGCTCCGGCGAGGAGAAGCTGCCGGCCCGCGGCCAGTCGCCCGCGTCGCCGCTGGAGCACCCCATCCTGCCGGCGTCCTGCTTGGGCCCGCAGACGGTGACGTACCCCCACGATCTGATGGTGGCGTCTTCTGGCGCGCTGGGGCTCGAGCCGTGCAGCAGCGTCCATGTGGGTCGGGGCAATCGCAGCCCGGTGCTGCCGCTGCCGCACAGCTGCGTGAGCGGTCTGGGCGCCGTCGCAGCTCTGCGGCCGATGCCGCAGCTGCTCCCGCTGCAGCAGCAACAGCCATTCCTGGCGTCACCGCAGCCCCAAGCGCAGGTTTCGCAGCCGCAGTCGCAGCCTCAAATGCTGGCGGCCGACAGCATCCCGCAGGTGGCCTCCATGCCCACTCTCTTAGACCCACCGGACGACCTGGAATGGCAGACCATCATGGACAGCCTGGAGACCAGCATGCAGACCGATGACGTGTTTGACACCCCGGATGATTGGGCCGACACTCTGATGCAGCAGCAGCAACAGCAACAACAGGCTCAGTTGCAGCTGCAGCAACAACAGCAGCAGCAACAACAGCAGCAACAGTTGCAGCAGCAACTACAACAGCAGCAACAGTTACAACAGCAACTACAGCAGCAATTACAGCAACAACAGCAATTACAGCAACAACAGCAATTACAGCAGCAGCTGCAACTGCAGCAACAGTTACACATGCAGCAGCAGGTGCAGTCGCAACCCGCGCTGGCTGTGAGCGCGGGTATGACCCTGGTCCGAGCGCCCGGCGCCGCTGCGGCCACTGGCTCCTGCTCGGGCGTGCCCACTTGGACATCCCTGGCTGCGTCGCAAACACAGCAGGCGCAGCAGCTCACGATGCCGCTGCAGCTCCAACCCACGCTGCTCCCATCGGAGGTAGGTTCGCGCGCGCAATCAGGAGCCCGGGGCAAGTGTCCCGTAACCCAGTGAGAAGGGTCACGAAGCCATCCGTGGCCGAAGCCCCCCCTTGCGTTCCCAAGCCCGAACGCATGTGTCCGTGTACTGCGGTTCCTTTTTTACCTGTGTTTTACCGGTTCCACATGCGGTGCCGTTGGGGCAGTTGGTTCCGTCCAACGGTATCTGTAGTTGGTGGCGTGATGCCTGATGCGCATTGTTGGCCGATGGAAACCATGACGGGTGCGCTCAGACCCTGTGTTTATGCGCCGGTGACCGCCTCGCCCGCAGGCGCCTCTGAGCCTCCCGGTGGCCAATAAATGGTGCTCGACCTCCTCCTCCTCCTCGCCGCTCCTGACGGCCGCACAAAAGCGCCATCGCGCGCTGGTGGTGGCGCCGCCGCCGCCGCCGCAGCAGCCTCTGCGCATGATGAGTGACCTGCCGTGGGTCATGCAGGTACGGCGCATCGAATCGCTCGCCTGTGGGGGACCTGTCTAGGGTTAGGCAAGGTGGTCGACCTGTATGCGGCGCAGATCCAAGGAGAGCAACAGTAGGCTTCGCAACGGAATGTCCGCATATGAATCGGGCTCAGCTGCAACCTGCCTACGCGGATTCTGTCAACAGCAGCTCCAGTACCCCGCATCGGGCCCGGTCGTACGTCTTGTCGGTTGGTTCGTCGTTTTCTCACCACGTGCCGCCGCCCCCGCGCCGGTGCCGCCGCTCCGCTGCGCCCCTTGCAGGACATGGACGTCTCGCTGGCTCTGCACGGGGACGCCTGCACCGGCCTGCTCAGCCAGCAGCTGCTGCCGCAGCCCGCCGCGCCGTTCTTCCCGCAGCCGTGCTACCCCGCGGCCGCCAGCTACGACTTCGGCCGATTCGGCTGCGGCGGCGGCGGCTTTTCGGATCCGATGGCGTTCCTGGTCTGATGTGACGACCTTGGGCGGGTCCCTCCACGCATTCGGCCCGTATTGGGCGGACATGCTTGGGGAGCTCTAGTCGGGTCATAGGTCGGGTCAGGGCGTTAGGGTCCGGCAGGTCAGGGCGGTTGGTTCCGGCGGGCATGTCGGTGGTGTACAGCGTTGTGATGAAGCCATGTGATGAAGCGATGTGAAGGTGTTGTCATAACATTTATTCTTCTGGTATTCGCAGGAAAGGCCGGTCAGCCTGTGGCTGCGGCTTCGCGGTCGGTTGGGGTGTCGTCTTTAGCATTTTGCTCGTTTGGTAGTCACATGAACATATCGTTCCACAGTGAGCCCTCCGTCAGTGTGTTTGCCTAACGTGACAACCCTAGGGGATGCTTGCGGCGGGCGCGCTGCGGTTGTGTCGGCGGGGCCCGGCGCCACGGCAGCGCGAGCCCCCTGGCGCCGCCGAGCACGCACCCCCGCACGCACGCACACACGCACCTGCCATCCGCACAATCCCAGATTGCGGCATGGCTCTACCTCTCACTGCACCACGACGGGCTTCCGTCGAGAATTGCGTTGCGCTGCTTCCGTTGTTTTGTGAAAATTACCCTGAAAGTGTCAGTTGGAGGCCCCGGGCATGGGTTACCTCTCCGCGGCACACGGTATAAGGAAATTGCTTTGCTGCTGTTTATTTTGGCCATCGCGATAACTCTATAAGTGGTGGTTATGGTATGGTGGGGACATCATGGGCGCGGCGTGGTTGGGGGTGCGGGTGGTGCCGCGGCCCGCGTGAGCATGTGAGGGTCGGCCCTTCGAGCCCTTCGGGATGTTGAGATGTTTTAGGTGAAGCCGACACACGAGCCGTGGGAGTAGCCCAACGGATCATAACTGTTTTGCCATCAACGTCTAGGGGCTGACAGACGCCCCCTACCGGAGCGACATTTGTGTGTTTGTTTGCAGACCTCAAACCGCCCGGTTTGTGTGTGCTTTGGGCGTGTCTGTACGTGCCCCGTGGCCCCTCAGCACAACGGGGGTGCGGGCAAGGACGCCCAACCGCTGCGCATGTGCCCGTCTGCGGCTTTGGGCGCGCGGCTCCGGATGTGTGCCCGCGTGTGAGTGTTTGCCCCGTGCCAAGCGTACATCCGATGGGGATGGAGAAGAACTGTGCCCTCATGCATTCAACAAGGAAGGCGTGGTAGCGTTGGGTGCCGATACCGCCATTCTGCCGATGCCAGGCCATACGGGACCCGGCATGCGCCCGTGTGTGATCCCATAGGATGACATGACATGACAGGCAGGGCACATTCCACGTCGGGCGGCAAGTGGCAGGTTGGTGCGTGGGTGGGATACAATGATGTTGGGAGAGGATCACGAGGTTTATGAGCGCTGCGGGCGAGGCGAGGGTTGGCGCCCTGGAGTCGCGGAGAATTTTGGCGGCCGTTGTGCAGATCATGTTAAGTTGCCGGTCGTACAACCGCAGGTATGTGCCGTACCGTATGTGTGTGTTGGTCTCGACGCTGCGGGAGGCGTGGCCAGGAAGACGTTTTTCCTCCGCCCCCAGACCGTAACTTCACGTTAGATAACGTGCGGTCATTGGCTTCACATTGTGGTTGGCGGGATTCAACCAATGTGTGTGTACGCGTGTGTTTAGCGAGAAACCGTGTGTGTGTGTGTGTGTGTCTCTGTGTGTGCTGCTGACACCCAAAATTTTTGTTGTTTGCCCCGCATGCGGGTTTCACAGTAGTATGTACGGCATATTCGCGGCGCTGTGGGAATTCGGAATTCGGTGACGGTCGTCGCTTGAACGAGGGAGCGGACAGGAGACTCTGGGTGGGTGGGCGGATGGATGGGCGGTGGATGGACGAGTTGATGTCGGGCAAGCGACCATACGCTCATATGCTTCGTTCGACGCAACGCGAGGTGGATGGAGGTTGTCCCCATTGCGGTAGTCGGGGTGCAGTACATCAATTCCTGGAGGGTGTGGAGCGTCGCGAGAGTATTTATGTACTTGAGTAGCGCGGGTAGCGAACTCGGTGCGCGGCGGGTCAACCGAAGAGTGGAGCGCCGGGAAGAAGGTGCGAAGATTTACTTTCTGTAGAGGAAGGCGGGGCTAGGCACGCGCACCGGCGCTAGGAGGAGGGCGCGTCCGGCGGCGTGTACGGTACCTAGCCCGGGTGTGATCCACAGGCATGCATGCAGCGAGGGGCAGGGTCCAGGAGCGCCGAGTCGTTGTAGCCGCACTGCCCCGCGCGGGGTATGCTGAGGTGGAGAGGTAGAGGGGCTTGTGCGGGGGACTGCCGGGTCTTGTTGACTGCGCGGAGAGCGACTGCGCGCCGCGGGATGCCGTGACGGGTGGCTCCGTTCCCCCGGCCGCCAGCACCCGCTTGTAACGTAACGTGTTGGACCGGAGGCGGTGTGGAGCTGCTTTCAGGCTTCAGGTGCTTTCCTGGCTTCGGCTGGATGGAACCTGACGGAACGGACGGACGTGACTTGCCGCATCGGCGCGCACGACCCACGCAGCATATATTTTCTCGCATGGGACCCATGCCGCGGTATACGCCCACTTGATTTATTGATGGTTTGCCAAACGGGAGGGGAGGGGCTGGAGATGGTGACGCCGAGCTACGGGGTTGCCCGGTGCCTGAGTGTTGATCATGATCATGAGAAGTTGAAGAGTACCGAAGTATGACATCAGCCTGTTTTGCGCCTCGCCTACAGGACCCCTCATGGCTCTTGACGTATCATGTAACATATGAACGAGCACTGCCGATGCATATTCTCTCCTTGCTTTGCTGCGCTGTGCACTAGAGACGGCCATGGCCCCCGCGCATGCAGCTACGTTCCCAGGGTACGGTAGACTCACGCGCGGGAGTGGTGCTGAAAGCGTTCAGAGCAGCAGGCAGTCGTGTTGTTGCGGCCTTGTCTCGCGACGTGGCCCAAGATCCGCGCGCCGGGCGGTCCACGCTCCGCTACGCGTGTCGGCGGTCCACCTGATGCCTTTGTGACGACACACATATGCATGTGCGGATGCTATTGGGGCACCCGGACACAGCACGCTCGCGGGAGGATAGCGTCCGAGTACAGTACGCTACCGTTCGTACACATGCACCTTGCCCTTCAGCGATTCCTTGTCTTTCACAATGTCACGGGCTTGCCCTTAACCGGGTCTCATGGTACATGGTTACACCCCAAATCCCCCCTCTCAGCTGCTCCTTCACATGCCTCTTGTCATATGACTCACGGACGCTCATTTGGGGCAGCTTATATTACATACGAAGAATCATAGGTACTTACAGTAAAAATATCTATGGTATACTTGCGAAACATACAGCTGACTGATACGGGCAGCACGATATCAAAGACGTTCTAACCGGTCACGCGTGAGGAGTGTGCTGTGTTAGATGACAGTATGTAGAATTGCTGCATGAATCAATTCAATATGCATGAAAGTTTGGTCTTTCAAAAGAATCAACACGCGGTACGGCAATTTCCGTCGTGTTCGCCACTTCTGCGCTCATCAGCCTAGCCTTTAGGTTTTTTCTTTCCGTTAAGAACTAAGAAAGAAAGCCCTCTGGTTTTGCGTGCGTAAAGGGGCTGCGAGCACGGGCCTAGTTCGATCAGCCCGAAAATGCTACCCGGACTCCTGAAGCAAGCACGCAACCATGGGCTGCTTTGTGTAAGTGTCGATAAGAAAGCCTTCTTCAAGCTTGGGACGGATGTGGGCTCACCAGTTCGACATTTTTTGCAGCGCCTGCCGCGAGTCTCTGCGGCTGTGCGAGGGTTTGCTAGCGCGCAAAGCGAGGTGAGCTTCTCGTTACATGTCTGCAGTCTTGCTTAGATCTAATATCGTTGCTGCCGTTCTCCAGATGACTGTGCGCGACGCGCTCAACTCCGCCCTTGATGAGGAGCTGGCGCGTGACGACAAGGTCTATATCCTTGGCGAGGAGGCAAGTCATGCCGCTCGGATTATTACGTGAAATCTATGACCTGAACGATTTCCGTGTTTCTATTTAGGTTGGCGAGTACCAGGGCGCCTACAAGGTGAGGAATCACGGAACAGAACACGTGTGGGCCCGTTTGCGGTGATGCTGAGCCAACGCATGAGTAACGTTGGCTTTCGCAGATTACCAGGGGGTTACTTCAGAAGTATGGCCCGGACCGGGTGAAGGATACGCCGATTACCGAGGTAGGCGGATACCACCGTGTCGCCGGTGTCGGGGGCGGGCCAGGCGGGCGATTTTCACTCGAGCCCAAACTGAAGGCCTTCGTTCTTTCCACAGGCTGGCTTCACTGGCATTGCTGTGGGTTCGGCGTTCGCGGGGTTAAAACCCGTGTGCGAGTTCATGACATGGAACTTCGCTATGCAAGCCATTGACCAGATCATTAACTCGGCCGCAAAGACTCTGTACATGTCAGCGGGTCGTATCAGCTGCCCCATCGTCTTCCGCGGGCCAAACGGAGCGGCGGCCGGCGTGGCAGCGCAGCACTCGCAGTGCTTCGCCTCTTGGTACAGCTCAGTTCCGGGCCTCAAGGTGGGCGTCTCAGCGTCGCGTCTGGGGGACGGGGAGGAGCTGTTGTGTCTCAGGCCATGGACTCTTAAGACTCAGACCCTAGACGGCAGAGGGAGGAGGCACGTATTACGCCGTGTCAACGATCGTGAAATCCCTACAGCGCATCGCTGGTGCAGTCTCCTTGACACAATGTGCAGCTCGTAAATGCATATAAGTGCATTCGTGTTCTCCAACGGTCATTGCGTTCGGCGGCGGCTCCCGCGGTACAGTCACCTTCAGCTCGCCAGCAGAACCCAATCATAAAGTTGGTAGCGTTTTGGGTTACCGTGTTGGCGTGCCTTCCTTCCTGCATCCGCAGGTCCTGGCGCCGTATGACGCGGAGGACGCCCGCGGGCTGCTCAAGGCGGCCATCCGGGACCCAGATCCGGTGGTTTTCCTGGAGAACGAAATCATGTACGGCCAGGCGTTCCCGGTCAATGCCCAGGTGCGTGGGTCCCCGGGTTCTTGGGCGGTGGGTCTTGGTGGGGTCGGGGACAGGTACCAGTCCATTAGAGGTACGGGGTCCCGAGGACGAGAATTCAAAAGCGTGCGGTTGGACAGGACTCGGCGCGTCATGGTGTGGGCGGGTTCAGCTGGGCGAAAGCTTCTCAATTGCCCCGGGGGGGAGTTGGGGCATGCAGCATCTGATGTCAGGATGGGACGGGACGGAGCGGGGCGGGGCGGAGCGGCCACCAGCGAGGCAGAGCTGAAGCCTGGCGGTAATGGACCCGAGCCGGGTAATTTAGCGAGCGGGCTTGCTGGGGAATTTAAGATGGCATGTCCAGGGTCAGGTGAGGCAGCCATGGAGTGCGGCAGCGCAAGGACTACGCGTTGCCTGGATCAGCTGGCGGCGCCACTGGCTGAATGGAATTGAGCATACGGCGTCAGTCGTGCATCGCTGCTGCTGCGGCGCCGACTTCTAGGCTACGGTGCGCTGTTCGGGGGCCACCCCACCTAACCGTAGCCACCGATGGACCGTGTGGCGCCACCCGGGGTGCCCTTGCGGCCAGCAGCGGGGCGCCGCCACGCCAGCTGATGCTGGCTTGTCCGGGGGGACACGCGCCCCTGCACATACCTGGTGCAAGCGGAGGCAGAATCCGTCACCCCAGCCCCAGTTGTGCTTATGGGCTTAGGGAGGAGGAGAAGCATGCGGCACCCTGCCGTCTGGTTCTTGGTTGAGTTGGTTGTATGGGATTTCTTTTCGAGGCGCTTGCAGCTTCGAGGTCTTCAGCAAACTATTGCTGATAATTCAATACTCATCGGTCACCGTCCGGTTTTGTCGAATACGTGTGATCCGGATGCTGCCTAGTTCAGCCCTCCCTGCCTTCCCCCTAGCTGGCGCTCCTTTGCATCCTCACAGCTGTCAGCGGACCTGCACTTCACGTAACATGGCCGAATTGGCGTTCGATAGATGTTTCGTTTCGGTGCTTACGGTTCCGGTCAGTGGTAAGGTCATGGTTGTCGAAATGGACGCCGTCACGTGGGTGCCGCCCCCTCGCCCTCGCCCTCTCCCCGCCGTTCAGGTGTTGGACAAGGACTTTGTGCTGCCCATCGGCAAGGCCAAGATCCAGCGGGAGGGCAAGGACGTGACGCTGGTGTCCTTCTCCAAGATGGTGGGCTACTGCCTCAAGGTGGCGGGACACCTGGCCAAGGAGGGCATCGAGTGCGAGGTAGGCGCGGGCGGCGGGGCGGGGGAAGGAGGAGGCGAACGGGACGGCGTGTAGACGCGGACAGGAGGGTGAAAGCGGGGCGGGGAATGACGGGGAGCCCGCATGCGTGCACAGTCGGGCCCTGCGGCACGCGCGGGAGTTCGGTGTCCTGGCAAAGAGGAAGGATGAGTGAGTCGTAGTCACCACGTTTCACCAAGTGTCCAGACTCGAACTCGGCTGCGTTCTCCCGGCGCCGGGACGGCCAACAGCCAGCAATGTTCGCACGCTGTGCCGCCGCCCTCATGAACCCACCTACCGCCGTCCCGGACCGGCCCCCCGGGTCGATGGAAACCTCCCTCTTCAGGTGATTAACCTGCGGTCCATCAAGCCGCTGGACAAGGAGACGCTGATTGCCTCCCTCAAGAAGACCCATAAGATGGTGGTGGTGGAGGAGGGGTGGCCCCAGTGCGGGGTGGGGTCAGAGATCGCGGCGCTCATGCAGGAGCTGGCCTTCGATGAGCTGGATGCGCCCGTGCTGCGAGTGACGGGTGGGTGTGGGTGGGTGTGGGTGGTTGCTTGCTTTCCAGGGTGGCAGCTGGGGTGGACGGGGGGCTCTGGGGCGTCAATGGTGCGAAGCTGAGAGAGGGCGCAAGCAACACCAGGAGGGTCGGGAATGGGGGGGGACAGGGCGGGAAAGGGGTGCGGGTGGCGGGCGGCTACGTGAATGACTTGGCGCGTTCCTAGGCCTGGATTGGAGTCATGGGTGGAATGGGAGATTGGCTCGAGGGGAGGTAACTCATCGGGGTGCGGAGAGAACCTTCATGTGCAGGGGTTGAGCTCTGTCCTCTTCCTGGGATCGGGTCCAACGTCTTGCCGGGGTAGGGATCGGGCATGAGAGTAAGGGGCCGTGGGTCCATCTCATCGCTTTTGCCTCCCTGTGACGAGGAGGGCTGGGTTGTCACCCTTCATGGACTGGACTGGAGTAGACTGGTCCGCCGTGCCCTGCCCTCCCCCGCCCCTTTCCCCCTCGCCCCACGTGTGTGTGTGTGTGTGTGTGCTCTGCGACCCCGCGTGCTGGGTGGACCCAGGTGCGGAGGTGCCGATGCCGTACGCCGCGAACCTGGAGATCGCTGCCCTGCCGCAAGTGGACGACATCATTAAGGCCGTCAAGAGCATCGTCTGAGAGCAGGGTGAAGAGCGCGGCACAGCTGGAGGCGTACGGCAACCGGTTCCGGATTAAACGTGCACCGGCGTTGTTCACCGGATCGAAGTTCGGGGAAGGATCCCTCCCGTAAAACAGGTGTCGGTGGCGGACGCGTGCTCGGTGGCGGACGCGTCTTGCCCTTGCACCTGGAAGGGGCGGGGTTCGGGGCGGGTTTAAAGCGGGAGGTGGTGATGGGGTGTTTCAAGGGGTGCGGGTGGAGACGGGCGACGTGGTCCGAAGCGGTGGAGGGGGTTGAATGGCTGAACGAGTTCCCGAGGAAGACACCGAGAGGAGTGTGTACCCGCGGGGGTGATGTCGTTGATCCGAGGCTGCTGCTATTGCAGTCCAACCCTGCACCGCCGGCCAACGTTGTCGCTCAACGCCTTGGGGTGTCATGTGAGGTTTTGGCAGCATCGCGTCGGCATGCATGCGCGCCGCGGGGATCGCCACCTGGCGTCCGGGGTCCGTACCCACCGGACGCCACCCGATGTCACCTGGCCTGTCCGGACCCGACTCCCCACCTCCGGGTCAACGTAACCCGAAAGGGCAGCGCAGGAAGCGACCGGCCGTACCTCCGATCCCAAATGATTCGGTGGTGGTAGTGGTGGTGGCCGCAATCGGATGAAGCCGGCCGGTCAGCACCTTGGGGGGTCGGATGAAGACGGGGCTCGCAGGGACCTGCCACAGCGCAGCGGCCAGCGAGGGCGCTGGGGACCAAGGGCCTCATGAAGAGATGAGGATGACGTACCGTGGGGTGCAGGTGCCCTTCAGCGCTGGCGCCGTTCGCCGTTCCCTGCATGATGCTGTCCATGCTCACGTCGGCGTGGGCCATGGCCTAAGGCCGCCACGCCATACCATACTCCCTCTCTGCAAAGGGGGTTGGAAGACACGGGCATGCGGCAAGGACTGGCCGGGGGGAGGGACATGGGCTTTGTAAGTGTCCTGTCGCCCTCGATGCTGCTGTGGGTCCCCGCTTTCACACGCTAGACAGAGGAGCTTAGTGGCGAGGCGGGTCGCACCCGGGCGCGGCGCAGCTGACATGTAGCTGTTGCTGGAGAGGTGGCGGCGGGTGCTGAGTGAAGGGGCCGACAGGCCCCGTTTGACTGGTCGCGCGGCGCAGTACGGTCCCATGTACCCATGCGGTCTGAGTTGGGACTGTATGGTGTAAATGACTTCGATTGATCCTGGCCGAGTTCGTAGATGACGTGTCGAAATGCTTACGTTAGTCAGGTTCCGTTGCGTTGCCCGGTGCCGTTTGCCCGCACTCGGCCTGTCCGGAAGCATGTGCTTGCATATGCTCTGAACTGTTCTGTGTTTGTGCCTCGTTCCTACTCGTTAGGATGGATCCACTGGTGCGCCAAAGTTCGGTAGAAGGGGGCTTAACAGGACGGGACGGGACGCCCCGGGACGGGGAAACATGCCATGAGCAGGCAACACGGCCGTACACCGGAGGTGATTGATTGCATCGTCGAACATTGTGGAGCGAGGGAGTCCGCCGAGTGGCAAATGTTACAAGCGTACGACGTACTGTGCAGTACGCGTATGCTGTACCCCCTGTGTAAAGAAAGATGCTGATTCCAACTACGTCCGAGTCAGCAACTTCGCAAATGCGTGCCAGGCAACCACTCGACCAACAAAGAAGAGATGATCACCGAGGGCCGCCATTGCCGGGAGGCGCCGTTCAGCTGTGTGCTGCAGTGCCTTATTCGCCGGGAGGAAAGGGAGAGCCAACGCATCAACGCAGGCGGCAACAGATTTGAGGTGGCTGCGCACACCGGCCCGCCCCGGCTGGGTTGTCTGGGCATATGCCACGCCGCACACCAGAGCCGTGGCCGCGTGCACCGTTCGCCCTCGAGACGAACGCCATCAATATGACATACGGTGTGCACACTGGTACAACACCCGTTGCGATTGCGAGCCTGGTGACTGACTTCTTGGCACAACCCATTTGAGCCAGCCACTGCGCACCATTTTAAAGAATGTCTGTCGCACCAATCGCGCCAATGAACCAGCGAGCGTCACTTTCGAGTACGTGGTCACAGAGCCCTCCAAAGCATTTCACAGTAGACTCGTACGCGTTTAACGATCACTTCCCATCCATAATCGATTGGTCCCCAAAGGTCACTCCCCAAAGATTACTCCTCAAAGCCATATTCATTCTTTCTCCAGGATCGCTCGCCATCCCGTGAGCACTCAGTCCGCCCTCGACGGTCACCCCGTCTTCTTCTTCCGGGCTGTGGGGCTGCCGGCCCCGGGTCCCCCGGCACCCTTCCAGTTCTTGCGGGGATCCGTGGCGTTGAACTGCAGCACCTCCGCCAGCCGCCCCGGGTCGTACTCCCCCGTCACGCCCTCCCCGAACACCACCGGCAGCTGCTTGCCCAGCAGGGCCTGGCCGCCCCGCCACGTGATGTCGTACGCCAGGAGCGTCACGCCTGGCGGGGTCGGCGGGGTGCCGGGAAGCGGAAGAAGGAGGGTAAGGATTGGGGAACCGATGCGTGGCACAGGAGGAAGAAGGGGGGAAGCCGAGGTTCCAGCCGAGGTGTCCATTGGTCACGAGGCGCGGCGGGCAGCACGTAGCGGCCCCCCAGGGTTGAATCAGCCGGGGCGCCATCCCCCTACTCCCAACCCCCAGATGTACCTCCAGAGACAACAAGAGGCGGAATCCCAATCCACACCCCTCAGGGAAGGGAACCCCAGTCGGGCGATCGGCAGTCGGGGTACACGGGGGCAACGTTGGCGCCCTGCCCCCATCGTGGCCTGATCGATGGCCTGATCGCCACCCCCCCCCCCCTCCTCCCCCCCCCTTGGGGGGTAGGCAATTAGGCATGGTGGGCACTGGGCAGGCTAGCAGCCCAGGGGCCCCGCCCCGCTCACCCGCATCCTGCGCCGCCTTCAGCACCCGGGCGAACAGCGGGTCGGCCTCGTGACAGGGCCGGAACGCCGTACAGTCGGACCGGTTCACCACGAACAGCACCGCGGAGCGCAGCTTGGGCTGGCCCGCCTGGGGCGGGGGCGGGGGCGGGGGCGGGGGCTGCGGCGGGGGATGGGGCGGGGCGGGGCCGCTGCCGTCCTGGTCTGCGTTGAGCCCCGCGGGACTGGGGCTGGGGCCGGTGGCTCCTGTCTTGTGGAGCTGGGTGAGCTCCCACACGTGTTTGATGGCGCGGTCGGAGACCACCTGCGGCCGGCAGGGGCGGGGTGACGGGGGGGAGGGGGCAGGGAAATGGCGACGGGGGCGAGGGGGCTAGGGTGACACTTGAAACCGACGGCATTGATCGGACGGACAAGTGACATGCCTCAGGCAAGGCCGGGTGACCCATGAGGGCGGGTGGGTCCAGGGATGCCGAGGGACCTGGTGGGAGGGGGGCCGGGAGGCCCAACAGGTGCGGACGACGGTGGGCGCCCGCCGTTTGTCTGCACACCCCCCGTTGTGCTGCACACCCACCGACGCACCCTAGCGCATCTCTAATCGCGGCAAAGTGAGGCAAGTGAGCTGCGACTCAGCGGGCGCCTCCTTTCCCGACATCTCCGCCCCCCCCCCACCCGGACCCCCCGCCCCTCCACCACCTTGATCTTGGGCTTCTGGGCTCCGTGAGGGAACAGCGCCGTGGGTCGGTACACCCCGCCCGGGGGCACCGGCACCGTGTAGGCCCCCACCTTGGGCCGCCCCGGCGGGACGCCGCCCTCGGGGAAGTCCGCGCACACCACGTTCTTCACTTCCAGCAGCGTGCTGCGGCTCGGACCGGAATTGTGTGTGGTCGTGGGGGGGGGGGGGCGGGGTGGGCGGGGTGGGCGGGGTGGGCGGGAGGGGGATACCTGAGGGCTGGCGCTGGGTAAGACGCTGCGCTCCAGAGCACCGGACCTGCTGTAACGCCACATACTACCAATGTCGGAGGCGGACATGGGGTTAGCGACATGGGGGAAGGAGGGTTAGCGACATGGCCCCGTTTAGGCCCTCATCTCCCCCTCTAGGGTCCTGTTCCTCCATCCCCCCTCTCCATCCCCCCTTCGTGCTCAGGAAGCACCCCACCAGGTCCTCAGACACGTACCTGCTGCCGTCGGCCATCCGCAGCACGAAGTCCACGCGGGTATTGCCGTACGTCCGCTGCGTCTCGATGGCGTCGTACGGCCCCAGCACATCCTCCAGGCAGCGCCGCCGCAGCATCTCCGCCGCCATCCGCTCCGCCAGCTGCGGATGGGAGCCCACCACCGCCACACCGCCACCGGGTCGCGGGTCCTCCACCAACTGGGGCCGGGGGGGATGGGAGGCCGGAGGTGTTGGGACGGGGGGACGGGCGGGACGGTCGGATGGGCGCTTAGGCGCCGAGGGGCGAAGCCGGCGCGGGGCGCAGCATGGGGCGGGGCGCAGCCGGGGCGGGGCGCGACACCAGGAGTGAAGTACGCCACTCCGAGCTTGAGGAGGTCACGCGACAGCAGCCCAGCAAACGGTTGTGCCGCACCATGTAGCACACCAGGCGGGCTCTCGGCCCACAGTGGCCACGCGGGCCTCAGTGGCAGTTCTCAAAACCACTGTTCTGCTCGGCAGCCAACACACCGAGGACTTGCCGGCGATCTGCACAGAGAGAGACAACCCCGTTTGGTGATGGTGCGTGGCCCCGCCCCCCCCTTCCCCCGCAGCAGGACGAGGGTCCCCTTGCCGCCCAGCGCCGGCACCGCCACACGCCCTGCCCGGTGCGCCCCCTCCCCCGCCCGCCCACCAACCACCCCCACAGACGCAAGCCCCCACACGTGAAACCACCATCACTACAACCATTACCTGCCAAGCGCATATTCGACCCCCTTAACTCCTTTGTCAACAAAGACAGCGAAACCGCAAACTGTCAACCAATCAATAACCGCCATGTTGGCATTCGACCCGCTCCCCTCCTTCCCTCCCCTCTACCTACCCTCCCCCCCCCCAATACCCCCGGGGGTCATCCCCACCTGGATCGCATGTGAGGTGGCGGTGGGCGGTGCGCCCTCCCTCCGGTTGGCCGCCGAGTGGCTCAGGTACACAGTACAGCCAGGGGTCACCATACCCCCGCAGTCCAGGGCGGGCGCGTGTGCCAGCACCAGGCGGCCCTCGGGCCCCGCGACGGCCGGGTCGTGGCCGTCGTGCGGCGGCGGGACCAGTCGTACATCGGCGACGTACGGCGTCTTGATGGAGGCGGAGGGCCGGCGGACGAGCGTGCCTGGGTGTGGGTGTGGGTGTGGGTGTGGGTGTGGGTGTGGGTGTGGGTGTGGGTGTGGGTGTGGGTGTGGGTGTGGGTGTGGGTGTGGGTGTGGGTGTGGGTGTGGGTGTGGGTGTGGGTGTGGGTGTGGGTGTGGGTGTGGGTCGGAATGGGAACGGGATGGGGGAGTGGGGGTGTAGGACGTTGTCAGACCTGGTGAAGCTGCGCTGCGTGTTGTGCAAAGGGTGGGGAGGCAACATCGCGACGGAGAGCATCGGGCGTTTCGACCGCAGGAGAACCCGACTGAAGGTCCCCACCCGCCGATATGTTTTCCCCACCCGCCGGTATGTTTTCCCCACCCGCCGGTATGTTTTCCCCACCCGCCGGTATGTTTTCCCCACCCGCCGATATGTTTTCCCCACCCGCCGGTATGTTTTCCCCACCCGCCGGTATGTTTTCCCCACCCGCCGGTATGTTTTCCCCACCCGCCGGTATGTTTTCCCCACCCGCCGGTATGTTTTCCCCACCCGCCGGTATGTTTTCCCCACCCGCCGGTATGTTTTCCCCACCCGCCGGTATGTTTTCCCCACCCGCCGGTATGTTTTCCCCACCCGCCGGTATGTTTTCCCCACCCGCCGGTATGTTTTCCCCACCCGCCCGTATGTTTTCCCCACCCGCGTGTCCCCCCGGGATCGTCTCGAGATCTCGAGATCACGAGACCTCTAGATCACGAGTGCGTCCTCCATTTCACTGCCCGCCCGTCCCTCGCCGCCGACCTCCCGCCCGTTTCCCTGGTGCTCCAGGGCGGCCCGACGCCCTCTTGCCTGGATGCAGCATGCACCTTCCTCAACATGGACCGAGACAACGCCCTCTCGTGTCGTACAGCACAGCGTCGTACATGGTACGAAGGATGTTCCCGGGCATTCCTGCCGTACCCGGGACGAGCTCGCCGAGATCCAGCAGCGGCTCCCCCCGCAGCGCCGCAGCGTCTTCCGGGGACAGCACCGCCAGTCGGGGGACGGCCGCAGCGGCGGCGGCCTTCGCCGCCGCCATCCTGCCGCGCCGTGCCGCCGCCGTCGGCGCCGCCTCCTCCCCCGCACCTACGCCTCCCTCGCCGGCCGCAGGCTCCGCAGCCGCCGCCGGCGCCTCCTCCCGGCCGCCCTTCCGTCGTGGCTTTGCCGGCGGCTTGGCCCTGGGTTTGGGTTTGCCGCCATCATCTCCCCCGCCGGGCCCCCGATGGAGGACATCATCGCCGCAGGCCACCGCCGCCGCCGCCGCCGCCGCCGCCGCTGCCGCGCGGCGGCCCCGTCGCGGGGCTCGCCTGGGCCCCTCAGCACCCTCCTGCCCGTCCCCTTTCGCTGCGGCCTCACCCCCACCATCAACGTCGCTGTCAACGCGGTCCGGCGACCGCTGCTGCCGTACTGTACGACATGACGACCCACGGGTCGCACGGCCGCGGGCGGGCGCCGTCACGCCGTCGCCGGCAGGCCCCACGAAGCCCCCATCCTTCTGTCCGACGGCTGCTGTGGCGGGCCCCTTCTCTTCCGCCTCTCGCAGCTCCCCTAACACCGAGGTTTGGCCTCCACCACCGCCGCCACCGCTGCCATCACCACCATCACCGTCACCATTACCATGCACATTGGCCGCATGGCCCTGGCCCTCCTCGGGTACCCTCCGGCGGCTGCCGCCGCGCAGGCCACGTCCGCGGCGGCCCCCCACCTCGGTCGCGTGGATGGCGGCGTTCGCCAGGAGCTTCGCCCGCCGCGCTGGCCGGCAGACCGCCGCCTCCGCCGGCGCCCCCGCCGCCGGCGCCTCCGCGGCCGCCTCCGTGGCTGCTCCAGCAGTTCCGACGTCGGCGGCGCGATCCCGTTTGCGACCCCGCCGTGGCCCTGCAGCCGCTGCTGCCGCAGCCGTCTCTGAGATCTGCTCCAGGGTGCCGGTCTCGGGGGCCCCGGCGGCTGCGGTCGCCGCCCCCGTCCTCGCCGCCACCTGCGCCTCCGCGGCCACATCCGCAGGGCTGGCCGCGGCCGACATGACCGGTACTGCCGAGGTGAGTCGCAGTGGCGACCTATGAGAGAATATGGATCTGGATCTGGAACTGGATGCGGATGCTGTTGGGGAAGAGCACGAGGGCAGCGGGCTGCTAGGGTCCCCGGGGCCTGCCCCCGCACGGACGAGGGGCAAGCACGCCAGGGAGGGGTGAGGGAGGCCTGTTGGTACTGTACGGCAACCGGAACCCAGCAGCGCCGCGCATCCACACGGCGTCGCCGGGCAACGAAGTGGGGGCAGCGGAGTGACCCGTGGGACGCTGCGGAGTCCGGCCGCCGTCCGGAGGAGGGCCAGCGCCGTCGGCAAGAGCAGCAGCCGCCGGCGCAGTGCGCAGCAATGCCCCGGGGCTGAGGCTAGCTGGCTTGTGACCGGTCAGGGAGGAAGGAGGAGACGCTGCGCAGCCGCCGACTGAGTGGCGACCGCTGGGACGATTGGGAGGCCCAGTAGGTGTGTGAGGGTGGGGGATGTACGACACTGTAGCGTGGTAGTTTGCGGCGCCGGATGTGTTTTGAAGCGATGCTCCTCGGCGGCACTTTGTTGTGCACGGCTGTAGGTCAGAGAATCAGGGGAGCGTGGGAGGTGGTGCCTCTTGTCGACAACTGCTTTTGGACCCTTGCAGCTTTATGCTGAGGGAAATTTTTTATGCTGAGGGAAACTAGTATGGTTTGTCAGTGAACAGCGAGCAGTCGACGGGGTCTGTCCATGATGTCCATTTCCAGGCTGCGACGTCGTTGCTCAAATGATAGCGGCGAAGACTTGGTAAATTATTAGCGTGCAGATCCCAAAGTTGCACTCATGGAGACTGTTGGGGGCTTCTCAACCTCAAGTCGTTCTGTGGTCCGTGTGTGACGCCGGACAAAACGACGGAACGGGCGATGGGCAAGGGGCAACGGCGTCTATGGCCTACAAACCTGAACATAAAAACTGTCGTTGCAGGATAGAGGAACTCGCCCGTTTTCGTCTCAAGCGCGCTGCATGGAAGCACTCACAATAAAACAAACCGTTCTCGCCTATCTAACAGCATGCAGGGGTTACTGCCATCTGTGACCTATTAATCCGTATCAACATATAGACCTATTCAATTTTGGTAAGTAATGTGTCGAAGAATTTGGGCAAGGCTCATCTTAGGATTCACGGTTACAAGGGGGACCAACAACCAAGTTGATCGCTCGCCGTACAGGCGTAGACGGACTGTTCATCCTACCCCAGGGGCATGCCCTGCACGAAGCAAGGAGCCATGCCAAAGAATAGAAGCCAAGGAACCACCGGACCCAAGCCTTCAAAAGTATGAACTGCCGACGGGCAGGAGCAAACCGCGGCCAACAACCATCCGAAAGACACATAGGGCTGCCAACTGAGCACCCAGAACCAGGGCCAACCTCCCGGCCCGGAAGACACACCGATGCAGCCAATCCCGCACCAGAGCACGGGGTAATCCAAATATTTTAGCAGTACATGTTGGGGCACCAGAAAAGTCCGTAGGAGCCCCAACATGTAACGGTGAGCTGCAAGGCTGGATCCATCACGATCCATCCGTAGTGCTATTGCCCTTCTGTGCACTCAATTCAGGACTATCAAATGGAGACATATGGATGCGTAACGCGTGTGAAGTTCTCGAGGTAACGGACTGCCATGCCAACGCGCAACGCACGTGCTATCCAGCTTGGACAACAAAGGCGATGTTCTCGGACACTCCGATCAATTCGAGGATGCGATTGCAAAAAGGGCATTTAGGTCCAACCCGCCCGAAATGAAGGAGGCCTGATAAAGCCAGGGCACCCACAGCTTCATCCGATGATCCCGTTCGCGCCCGTGCACATCCGCGAAGCGCGTGCTTTTTGCCGAACCTACCCGTTATCCGACCGTATTTCCGACAAAATCCAGGACCGCACACAGCCCTGTCCATGTCACGTGAAGCTGCGGAAATGGGGTCGCAACGTACATCCATGCGTTGCCCCCTGCGCCCCCTGAGGCACGAGGCAGCATGTTGAAGCCTCCGACCCTCTCCGACGCAGCTTCTGCATGACAGCCCTCTCAACAGCACGCTTGAGCGCCATCGGAACACCAGGGAACACCGCGAAGAAAGCAGTGCCGCGTGCTCCCGAGCAGTTTCGAGGAACGAAGGCTGGACTGGCGAGGGGATGTAAATATTCAGACATACGGGAGAACGGCTCCTTGGATGGCTCCGGTTTGATGGCGTTGGACCGGCCGGGTGTTGGCCAGGGTCTGTGGGGTTCCACCTCTTGCGCACCCTGCAAGGTTACAATTATTCATGCGCGTGCAACAAGGGATATGGGTGTGCAGTGGGACAGCGGCTGCACTCTCGTGTGCGGCTGGCGAAGTGATTCAAATCGTCGTTCCACCGCGCCACTGGCGGGTTACACCACACACTCCCCACATGCATCTCACGCAACCGGGCAACAAGAGAAACGTGCAGCGGCAACATTGTCAAGGGTGCGGCTTGCTTGGCTGCAGATCTTTTCCGGCTACAAATCATAACGATACTGCTTAAAATGACGCAATCCATTGGCTTGGCATAGCATCCATGAAATCGGTTACTGCGTGTATCTGCCGCTTTACAGAGACTCGACCACCTTCTTCGACGACATGGCAGGTATGCACGCATCCTGATTTGCTCACATAATGCAGACATGGGGAGAGTAATTTCAATACACTGGGGCATCAATTGTGCGAAGAGCAGGGGACGAACAGATGACTGCCGGATCCTGCACTGATGGTGGGAACGGGCAGGTGGTTGAATAGGCATTATACAAACGAACTTTTGAATGATAATACATAACGCAGCTGCATGTGGCTGCTGTTCGAGAATCACATGAGCTGCACACAAGTCAGTCAGGGTGTTATCAGGAAAAAATTGCAACACGCGATGAAAATAATGATACTGGTATTGTTAGTAGCTTCGCAATTATTGCCCGACTGAACTACGTTTACTTCGTAATGACCGGAAACCGTACGCCTTTGGCCGAACAACAACTGCCGCTTCGAGGCAAGGCATGTCTGACTTGCGCTTTATATTTGAAGAAGGGCGCATGTGGTCCCCTTGCTTGGGCCCAACTTGTAGGCTGTGCAGTCTGTAGGGCAGCATTCTTGAACTGAAGCTCATGCCCCGGACATGGGACGGCCCGATTGGTGGAATGGGCGTTAACTTTTAAACTTGCTTTTGTTTACACAACTTGCGCACTTCGCTGTAGCGACTTCCAAAATGATGCAGCGACTCACTCAGTGGCTGCGATATGAGAAGCTGCCCGAAAAGGAGAAGGATGACCGTGAGGTTTCTTCAGGTCCGGACCCGAAGGCGCAGCGCCGGCAGCAAAACGACGACAAGGCACGCTGGCCAGTCGCACTGGTGAGCCGAGGTTCGCCTTTACCTCTTACGAACCGTGCTCAGCGCCGTCGTCGCCTCGAGATGGGCGCTGCCACTCGCTGAGCACATCCTCGATCTGTTTCTCGTGCGCAGCTATCGGTGAAGGGCATGACATGTGCGGCCTGCTCCAAAGCCGTCGAAAATGCCCTCAGGCAAGTCATCATTCCATAGTGCTGACGTGCACAAATGGTGCTGGCTTTACCAGCAGTGCGCGTGGGAGTGTCAGGGGTAGCGTTAGGGGTGGGGGGTCGTGCTGGGTCTGCGGAATACCGACGGACGGTCAACTTGGTCCACGGAGCCTTCCCGGCGGGTACAGTCACTGCATCTGGCCGGGGCAGTCACTGTAAATCGGAAACACGTCGCCACCCCATCAGTTACATGGCATGGTGGAGCCGTACCGCCACTGTGAACCATGCCCACCTCTTCTCACCTCCCCCCGGTCCAACGACCCATGTGATTGCAACCACCGCGAACCAAACGGCCGCTCCCCGCGCTCTGGCCCCCTGCCCCTGCCCCCGCCCCTTCCCTTGTGCCCAGCTCGGTTGCGGGCGTCAAGCGCGTCAGCGTGGCTCTGCTGCAGGAGAGCGCGGAGGTGGGGTGGGGAGGGGGGGGTCTACAGGGAGGGATGCGGGTCGGCGGCAGGCTGGGCCTGCACGGTGTTGGAGGTGTGGGATTACGTCGAGGGCGGCGCGGCGCGGGCGGGGAGACGCTCCCGTCGGGTCCTGGGCCCTCGCTGGGTTCTACCTGCGTGCCGGGTGCCACCTCGCCGCATAGGCCCGGCGACCCAGCCACCCACTCAGCGACCCAGGCTGACGTAACCTCGCCGGTGTCAACAGCGAGCCGACCTGACCCTGACCCGCGCTGTGTTCACCCTGCCACTCCTTAACGTCTTGCAAGTCATTTCCCGTAAGTTCGTCCGTCGCTTCCTGCGGCATGGACGCGTCGGACTGACTGTTGGCCCCTGCACGTGTCCCGATCCTGACTCGACTCGACTCGGGGCGCTCTACGTCCCTTTCCGGTCCCCCCTCGATCGCCTACGCTCATCCCCCCCCCAACACACACACACGTACCAATTTCCTATACCCACGCACCACCCACCCACCCCAACACAACCCACCCACCCTAACACCACCACCTGGTCCATTACGACGAGGCCTCCGTGACTCCGGAGCAGCTGGTCACGGCGGTGGAGGACGCGGGCTTCGAGGGGGCGCTGATCAGCATCCGCCATCCGCGTCAGCAGCTGGAGGTGGGGGCAGGGGGAGGGGGAGGGGCGGCGTCACGCGGAGGGAGCTGCCGGATGTCAGGGGAGGGCATCGGGCTAGAATGCATGAAGGGGCAGGGGAGATGGCCAAGCGGGGCAGGGTCTGTGAATCGATGGGTGTGGTTTGTGCCTGGTCATGACGGCCTGGTTCCCCAGGATACGGGGGCAAGGGTGGGGAAAACCCTAACCCAGGAGCGAACCCGGGCAAACCGGTGGGTGGACAGGTTGCAAAGGTTTGAGAGGTTGATAGATAGTACCGGGTAGGTATCAGTCGCACGGGAAGTTGAATCGGTCCAGTGCCCCGCCAAGCACATCGGAGGTGGTGGGTGGGTGGAGCCTAACTCTGCTCCTACATTGCGGCGGGGCCGTGGGCGACCTTGTTTAGGGGACAGGACAGCAAGCTCCCCTGTCCCCTAAACCCTCTCATTTCTCAGCCTTGTTCGCCCGGCGCCGCCCCGCCCTTTCCTGACCCATTCCGGCGGTGCGCCCGGTGCAGGTCCTGCGGCTGCGGGTCACGGGCATGGTGTGCGCCGCCTGCTCCACGGCGGTGGAGAACGCGCTGCTGAGCCAGTCGGGGGTCAGCAAGGCGGGGGTTGCGCTGGCGTCGGGCGAGGTGGAGGTGCAGTTTGACGCGGCGGTGGTCGCCGCGGTGAGGACCCGCTCGGGAGGGGAGGGCGGGCGAGGGGAGCCGCCGGCGGGGAGGTGGCGGCGGAGGAAGGGGGGGGCATCGGAGCGTTGGGGATGGGAGGGGAGTTAGGGCGGTGGATAGGCCCAGAGCGAACCCCGGGGGAGGAGCACGGATGGCTGGGTGCTGATGAACTGATGAATCTCCCCGCAGCAAGTGTGGAGGCCAGGAGGGGCCCCACAAGGACGTCTCGTGGAGGGGGCAACCGTGGCAGGTCTGGAGGGTGGCAGGAGGTTCAATCGCGCTCATTAAGCACCTACAGTCGGGGGTGGGCCTACTTGATGCGAAATGGGAGACTCAATGACGTTGCTCCGTTTCCTGTTTGCTGGGTCATCATGTTCGCGGTGGAATACCAGTACCACCCGATGGTTGCCTGATGAGGCCCCGCAGATCGCCCCCAGCACCCGATGGCTAGGCAGATAGGCGCCAGGACCACCCGGCGGGCGCCGCGCGCTTCCCAAGCAAGCACTCACCCTCACCCTCAGTTCTCGCCCTGAGCTTCCCTTGCCCCCCCTCTCTCTCGCTCTCTCTCTCTCACTCTCTGTTGCCAGGAGGCGCTGGTCAATGCGGTGGAGGACGCGGGCTTCGAGGCGACCATGTTGTCCCAGGGCGGGCTGGAGACCCTCATGCTGCGGGTCGGTGGTGGGGGGGTGGGGGGGCGGGCGGGCGGGTAAGTAGGGAAAGGCGCATCGGTGGAGCCGGGTAGCAGTTGGGCCGGGGTGGCTGGGGGGCAGGGAGGAATTTCAGGATGTGTTTCGGCGGTTCGGGTTGCATGCGGAGTCCTTGGGCTGGTCAGGTCAGTAGACGGGACTCCTTGAGGCAGGGGGACAGCAGAGCTGCGCTGGGGCCGGGCCGGCGAGAGTGAGGAATGCACCGCGGCGGCACCCGCGGGTGCGCATCCCTCACCCCCGCCCTCACCCCTGTGTGCTGGTGGTGCTTACCAGGCGCGCGGTGCGGGCGATACCGGCTGTTGTCGGCAGCCCGGTGTGGGACAGCGGTGGTGTGCTACCTTTCGGTGGTGTGACGCACCTCTCCATATCACAGGGGCCTGTGTGCGCCCTCACTCTCTCACACACACCCCTGTGTCCACGTGGCCCGCCACCCGGTCGTCCGTTCCCGTGTCCCTGCCCCATGCTTACTCCCCCTGTCGTACATGCCGTACATGTCGTACGGCCTCCCGTCCCCGTCCCATATCCCACTTCCCCTCGTCCGCCCTGCCCTCTTTCGCGCCGCGCTGCCGCCCCGCCATTCTCGCATACTGCCTTCTTTCTGATGTTTGCTTTTGTCATTCTTCGCAATCGTTGCCACCCTCGCTCACTCCGTTCCTCGGCTTCCCTCCCTGCATCGCCATGGCCCTGGACATCGCTCGCGGCGCGGCTACTCCGTCTGCCACCACAGGTCGGTAACGTATCTGTCCTTTCCGGGTTGGGTTGGGTTCGCAGTTTGCTTGTTGTGGCACTGCGGCAGCGCGGCCGCGCCGCCACGCGCCCGCGCGCGGTCTCTATCTTTTCGTTTGCTCTGCAGGTACCGCACCCCGTAAGTATACTGCGTTATGCTGGGTGTGCCCGGGTTCGTTCTACGGGTTTATTTATTTATTTCAATTTAACCCCCTGTGTCCTTGGTTTGGGTCGGGCGGGTCTCCACTCAAAACACACCCCTGCATTTGTTTGTCTGAGCTGTTTTTCTTTTAACACCCCTGCCTGTACCTCCTCCCTCATGCCGCCTGCCGCCCCTCATCGCTGCAATGCAATGCAATGCGGGGGGCGTACCTCGGGTGCCCGCGGCGCCGGTGCCTCCGCGCCGCAGGTGTACGGCATGTCCACCACCGCCTCAGCCACCGCGGTGGAGGCGGCTCTGCGGCGGGTCAACGGTGTTGCGCGCGCCAGTGTACGGCTGGCGGATGGCCTGGTGGAGGTGTGGTACGACCCAAACACCACGGGGCCACGTGACCTCATCGCGGCGGTGGAGGCCTGTGACGGCGCCGCCGCCGCTGGGCAGCAGCCCCAGCAGCCGCTGACTGCCGAGCTGCTGCGGATGTCGCCGTGGGGCGGGCCCACGGGGGCAGCCGGCGGGGCCGGCGGCGGAGGGGAAGGCGGCGGGGGCGGCTGGGCAGGCGGCGGAGGCGCGTCTGGGGGTGCCGCCGCGGTTGCGGAGCGGGAGCTGCGGTACTGGTGGGGTCTGTTCTCCACCAGCCTGTTCTTTACGGTGCCGGTCTTCATTGTGGCCATGGTGCTGCCCATGCTGCCGGGTGGGTGGGTGGGTGGGTGACGGGGCGCGGGTGTTAGGGGTGGGGTGATGAAAGAAACCCGCCCGACCGACCGGGGGTGGGGTGTGGGATGGGGGTGCGGATGCGAGGTGGGCATGTTGCCTACGTACGCATGGCGGCATTTGGGTCGGGGCTGCAGGCAGGGGGAGGGGGGGGAGGGGGTCAGACAGGGGGTGAGGTCGGGGGCATGCTTATGGCTGCCCGAGCGCTGCCCGGGCTGCTGCAGCGCGTGTTGACCGCCGCTGCGATTGGGAGTGCGCTTGTTCCACCCTCACCCTTTCAGCCGTACACCGTCCCTTGGCTTGCCTCCGCACACGCGGTTTCCTGGGCCGGGGGAGCCCGGCGTTTAGTGGTGTTTCCAGCCTTCAAGTCCTGGAGCCTGATGCTTATGGGGTGCAACCCGCAGCCCCAGCCCTGCGCTCCACCCGCGTCACCGAAACAATGGCCTAACACGGCCTTCCCGCCTGTGCTGGCGCCTCCCCTGCCCCTCCCCTCCCCCCCACCCCATGCCCCTCCCCAGGCTCCTCCTCGTTCATGTCCACCCCCATCTTCGGCTTCCCCTGCAACCAGATCGTCAAGTGGGTGCTGGCCACCCCCGTGCAGTTCATTGTGGGGTGGCGCTTCCACCGGGGGGCCATCAAGGTGCGGGGCCTGGGGGCTGTTGGGGGGGTGGCGGGGTGGCTGAGGCGGTTTCGCTGTCCTGATTGATGTTACGGGGGCGGGACGGGGGGCGGGCTGTGTTCAGCGGGACGGGGGAAAGGGGCTCGGTTTGGTGCCGTTGTGTAGTATCGCTGTCTGAAATGTCTTTATGACTTGTAAAGAGGGGATCTTCCGGGGGGGAGGGGAGGAGCGAGAGGGCCGCACCTAGGTGTTACCTAAGTATCGGGTTTCTCGGGGGTGTATTGCCTGGGGTGGGGAGGGAGGCTCAAGGATGTAGGCTGTTGGGAGCTGTGACAGGGTCGCGCGGTGGCGCCGGTCCGTGTTCGGAAGGAAGGAGTGACCCATGGGGCGTCTTCCCGGCCGGATTCGCCGGTGCGCTCCCTGGCCAATATCTCCCTTGTCGCCCACAGCCGGCCTCCCCAGTCTTGACCCTCCTCGGCGTCCCCCCTCGACTTCGCTGGCGATCCTGGTACAGTCGAGTCTCTATCGGATATTCGCTCTCGCAGCAGCACAGTATAAATATGTCTACCAATTTCCTATACCCCCTCGGTCCCGTAACTCCCACCCCGGTCTCAACATGCTACAGCTCCAATATGTCGTCAATCAATGCCCTGCACCCCAAACCCCTGCCGCCTTTACCACCCACCCCTCTTTAGGCCCTGCGCCGCGGCACCGCCAACATGGACGTGCTGGTGTCCCTGGGCACCAACGCCTCCTACCTGTACAGCGTCATATCCATCCTCTTTCACCACTTCAACAGGTGGGGGGTGGGGTGGGGTGGGGTGGACTCTGGGGGTCCCCGCGGTGGGATAGGGCAGGGAGGGGCGGGGTGGGGTATAGCAAAATGGTAAGACATATTTATACTGCGCTGCTGCGTGGGGTGGGGTGAAGGATCGGACTGCAGAGACAGGTTGTGGGTTACGTGCAGTTGGGGCCCAGGTGATGGAGGCAGGCGATGCGAGCCGAGGCGGGCCTGTGAGCGGTGCCGTACGTGTACGTGGGTCGGTGAGCACGTGCGTCCGTCCATATGCACACGTGGTCTGTTGGGACCTGGGGGCGCCGGGGCGGAGCACATTGGGTCGACCGGGGCTGTCGGATTCAGTCCGAGGCGGCGGAGATGGGTGAGGCGCTGCTTGGAGGGCGAAGGAAGGCGGACAGCGGTCGCATCCCGGGCCCCCCCCCTTGGAGTGCGCACAAGACCAGCAGCCGGCCCTGGCACCGACGTAGGCGACGGAGCTCTCGCGCTGCTGTGTA
This sequence comes from Eudorina sp. 2006-703-Eu-15, assembly GCA_003117195.1. NCBI lineage: Eukaryota > Viridiplantae > Chlorophyta > Chlorophyceae > Chlamydomonadales > Volvocaceae > Eudorina > Eudorina sp. 2006-703-Eu-15. The sequence goes on from BDSI01000041.1 coordinate 654,218, forward strand.
TCCCGCGCCGGGCCCCTCTCCCTCCCCCTTGGCGGCACCGGGTCATCCCCCCCCGCCGCACCACCCCGCCTCCCCCCTCTCCTCCGCCTTCGGGCCCCTGTGTCTCTCCCCACACACACACACATCGCGGCCGCCGCTGCCGCCGCCGCTGCCGCCCTGCCACGGGCGGTCGCCTCCGCCACGTGCTCCTCCACCTCCTCCCCGTCCCCGCGTCGCCCCCACGCGCCTGTCTCGGTGAGGACGAGGACCTCAATTCGCCCACGCACCCACCCCCAATATGTCCACCAATTTCCTATACCCGCCCACCCGCCCACCCACCCGCGCGCACTCCAGGCCCACGCAAAGAGACATATCCGCGTTGGTCACCGCGGGCGCAGTCCCCTCCCACACCCCTCTTGGTGGCCGCGAAACCGCGCTTTGCTTTGCTTTGCTTTACCTGTACACATCGCTGCGGTGCAGCCGTGTTCCGCACACAGGCTTGGGTGGCCCGGCCGCGAGCATCGTGGGCATCTGGGGTGTGGTGGATGCGGGATGGGCTAGGGGCGGGTGGGCGGCACCGGCGGGAGGGCCTGGGGGAACTGGGGTACCTGGACGGCGCTCACCACCCTCCTCATGGCAAAGCAGCTACCTCCGAGCCGCCGAGTGTCGTACCCACCGCAACAGCTAATTATACGCCACCGCACACCCGTCTTGGAAACCCCCACCCCTGGCTCCAAATCTAAACCCAAACCTACAAAAATCCTACACCCCTCCCCCCCTCAACACTGGACCTCACCCCCGCCCGCCACCCCCCATCCCCCGCCGGCCCCCAGGCACCGGCTGGAGGGCAGCTTCGACGCGATGTCGGACATGGGCCTCGCGGCCCTCGACACGCCGCCGGGGCTCGCAGCCTCGCCGCCGCCCCCCGCCGCGGCCGCCGGCCCCGCCTACGTGCCCACCGACTTCTTCGAGACGTCCGCCATGCTCATCACCTTCATCCTGCTGGGCAAGTACCTCGAGGCGGCTGCCAAGGTATGGGGAGGGGGAGGAGGAGGAGGAGGAGGAGGAGGGGGGCCGGGGAGAAGGAGGAGCGGGGAGGAGGAGGGACGGGGAGGAGGAGGAGGAAGGGGGGGAGAAGGAGGAGGCGGGGCGAAGGAGGAGGAGGAGGCGGGGCGAGGAGGAGGAGGAAGAGGTCAGGCAAAGTGAGGGGAAAATAAACGGACGAAGGCGACCGGATGTTCCAAACTCCAAATGCTTCCCCCTCAGCTGCCGTCTGCTTGGGGAGACGTCGCCCAGCCACCACCACCAGATCTCCCCATCCACCCCCGACACCTAACCCCCCACCCATCGCAGCCACCCTACCAGACCCCCTACCAGACCCCCTGCCAAACCCCCTACCAGACCCCAGACGCCTGCCCATATCACCTCGCAACACCTTGGGGGATCCTCGACTTCAACTCCGCTTGGCACCTCCATCATCCGCTCCGCGCTGCCCCACTCCACTTGCTCCTACGCTCCCCACCCTAACCCCACCCCATCCAACAATTCCCCCTATTTCCAACAATGGTCTCCATCCCCCCACCCCGCGCACATGCCAGGACAATACCCTACATACCCCGCCCCCCACCCCCCGCCCACCCCACCTCACCCCCGCCCCCCGCGCCGCCCCGCCCCCCGCGCCCGCCCCTCCCCAGGGCCGCACCTCCGCCGCCCTGGCCGCCCTGGCTGCCCTGGTGCCCGACACCGCCACGCTGGTGGTGCTGGACGAGGCCACCGGGGCGGTGCTGGACTCCCGGGAGGTGCCCAGCGCGCTGATCCACCGGGGGACGTGCTGCGGGTGCTGCCCGGCTCCAAGGTGCCCACAGACGGTGTGATCGTGGAGGGGCAGTCCTACCTGAACGAGGCCATGGTGACGGGCGAGTCGGCGCCCAAGTGGAAGCGGCCGGGGGAGGTGGTCATCGGCGGCACCATCAACACGTCCAACCCGCTGCTGGTGCGGGCGACGAGGGTGAGCGGGCAGGGGGAGGGGAGGGGAGGGGAGGGGAGGGGAGGGAGGGGAGGGGAGGGAGGGGAGGGGAGGGGGGGAGGGGAGGGGAGGGGAGGGGAGGGGAGGGGAGGGGAGGGGAGGGGAGGGGGGGGGAGGGGAGGGGAGGGAGGGGGAGGGAGGGGAGGG